>SWBH01000622.1:0-10344 GCA_024195465.1 Aureobasidium sp. EXF-8845
GCGTCTGGCGCAGTGGTAGCGCGTCTGCTTTGCATGCTGAAGGTCTAGGGTTCGATCCCCTAGTCGTCCATACTTTTTGTCTGCTTTTGTCCCTCCCCTTTGCTGTAGTTTTACACAGTACGTATCTATACACAGTGTGACAAACCCCTCGATCCAGCTGTGGAATCGACAAACTCTTGCCAGACCCTTTAGAATGGGCATGACAGAATAGTCTTGCAAGCAAAAGACATGGTCAAAACCTTTCGAACTCCAATTCCCAGTGCTAATACTCGTCCTGCTTCATCATGAATCATTCCACCATCTTCTCTCCGCCCTCCTGGTCTCTCAACTCCAGATCCAACTTCTGAAATGCTGCTGACAAACTATCTGCTTCTTGCAATTGCTGTGCTTTTACTCCACTCAGATCTGTTTTATGACCTTGTGCTTGCATTTCTGCGAGATGAGCATAGACCATCTTGTGTACTTCTTTGTACTGTTTGCTTTCGGTGCCCCAGGAGGCTGCTGCGTTGCGGAGGTTGACGAATAACTTTGGATTCCAAGTCAGAGATCTTGTCTTTTGTTTAGGCAGTGACTCGAATCAAGGGGAGAGTGAATTGCGGGGAGGGCTCTGTTTAAAAGGTTCTGAAGAGAGTGATTGAAATGCCGGAATTTCGGACAAAGACCGAGAAGATGGATGTGGTATGTACATTTTCGGAGTTTATTTTTGACTTGTAGTGGTGATAGAAGTGATTTGAACCTACGCATTGCAAAAGGTCATTTGGTGACGAGAAGGAAGACATGATGTTTGTATGCGAAGACCTCGTGTGAGCGGGCGAAGTGCAGTGAGACGGTATAGCGCTGTAGGCGGCGACTTTGATGCTTGGTGAAGAAGGTGCGGTCTGAGCGCCAAGACATCACTTTCCGCGCGAAACATCAGATCTCTCTGCAACTCCTTCGTTTCATCAACTATCAGTCTTGATAAACGAATATCTCATCGGAGATCTAATCTCAAGCATGGAACCACAGCTGTCCGAGGAGCGTGGCGTCAGAATCGCTGTCGAAGGATGCGTACGTTTCAACCACTCCTACATAAAAGTGTGATATTTCCGGCTTACAATACAATAGGGTCACGGCACGCTTCACGCAATCTACGCTTCCATCGAACGAGCATGTGCTGTAAAAGGCTGGGACGGAGTAGATATACTAATCATCGGAGGTGACTTCCAGGTACAGAGATCTCAAGACACGCTTCAGAAAACAAATACTAAGCTCGCAAACAACAGTCAGTACGCAATGCACATGATCTACAATGTGTATCCATGCCAGCGAAATATCGCGAAATGCACGATTTTCACGAATACTACTCTGGAACACGCAAAGCACCTTACTTGACTATTTTTGTCGGTGGAAACCACGAAGCAGCAAATTATCTGTTCGAACTGTACTACGGCGGCTGGGTGGCACCTAACATTTACTACATGGGAGCTGCAAACGTACTGAAGCTGGGACCTCTGAGGATAGCGGGTATGAGCGGTATCTGGAAAGGCTTCGATTACAAGAAACAGCACCACGAGAGGCTTCCTTACAATGAGGGTGATGTGAAAAGCATCTACCATGTCAGAGAACTTGATGTGAGAAAGTTACTACAGATACGTACGCAGGTTGATGTGGGTATCTCTCACGATTGGCCTAGAGGGGTTGAGTGGAAGGGTGACTGGAAGAAGTTGTTCAGACAAAAGGCGCATCTTGAGGAAGATGCTAGGAATGGTCAGTTAGGCAGTGTGGCTGCGACTTATGTGATGGACAGACTGAGACCGCCGTATTGGTTCAGCGCCCATCTGCATTGCAAGTATGCTGCAGTGATTGACCATGAAAAGTCTGGAGAAGCATCTGGTCCTGCGGCCTCTGCCAGTAGTAATGGAGCTGCTGTGGAAGAGGCTCCCAACAAGAACTCGGACGAGATTGATCTGGATATGGACGATGACGAACCGCCCACTCAGATGCAACCAGCGAAGAACTCGGATGAGATTGACCTTGATATGGATGACGATGAGCCGACACCTGCATCAAAGCCCAGCGAGGCTAACACAACACTACCTTTCAATGCAGACGAAATCGATCTCGAGCTAGAAGATGACGACGATCCATCAACCGCACCAGTGGCTCCCGGTCAGGGACTAGATGGAGCACGAGTACCAATCGCACCTTCAGCCGTCGAAGACAACACCAAGACCGCATCCGTAGTCTCAGAAGACCTCCGCGCCAAACTCCCAGCCTCCTTTGCAAAACCGCCTCCTCGCCCCGAGTCAACAAACCAACCAATCTCACACCCTCCCGGCATCACAAACACAAGAACCAATTTCTTGGCTTTGGACAAATGCCTTCCAAACCGCGATTTTCTGCAAGTACTGTCTATGCCGGCAATCTCTAATTCGAACGCCTCTTTCGATCGCCCTCTACAACTAGAATACGATAGAGAATGGCTAGCCATTACCCGCGTCTTTGCCTCCGAATTGACCGTCGGCGGTGATCCTAATGCACGCGCACCACCCGATCTCGGCGAATCACACTACGCTCCTCTGATCGACGCATCACAAATCTGGACAGAAGAAAACATCGAAGACACGACCATTCCCTCAAACTTCCAAATCACAGCACCGGTATTCGATGCAGCGGCAGGGATTCACGTGCAAGGACAACCGAAAGAGTATACAAATACTCAAACCAGCAGATTTTGTGATATGTTGGGTATTTCCAATCCTTTCGATATCTCAGAGGAAGATAGAGAGGAGAGGATGAGGGTAGGTCCTAGACCTGATGAGCAGAGACGTGATGGTGGATTTAGGGGTGGTCGTGGGGGAGGCAGAGGAGGAGGTAGAGGAAGAGGTAGGGGTGGAAATGGACGTGGACGTGGAAGGGGTAGAGGGAGAGGTGGGTCTAGGTATTGAGAGATGTCGAATACCGGAGTTCAGAGGAGAAGCTAGGTAACAAGGAAGCGAAGCGAGACTTTTGGCAAATACAAAGCTCGTCTTTTCCAGAGTTGCATGATTGTTATGCACTCGGCAGGCTTGAATCCTCTCACAAACAGCTCAACGTTTGTATTAGGATGACATCTCTACCGACAAAAGATCATATCTCGGGCGCTCATTCTAGAGTCCCTCTACAACGTTTCTCGACCAGAGCAAACCCTCTTAAATTACCATGTCTTTTAGCATATCAATACCGATCTATCAGAAAGCAAGGAGGAAGCACGGATAAAGCAAGTAGCAAGCAAAAATGCGCCAAACGTGGTATATCGTATATGAAAACGCAATCTCCTTCCAATGCAAAGGAGCTTTCTCTTCCTCTTTTTTCAAATATCCATCTTATCCTCTACATCATCAACGTGTTCCAACTTCCTCTTTCTCTGAACGTTACTACCATCTAGTCATTCAGTCTTTTCCTCGGCACCCTCAACCTTGTCCTCACTCTGTTGAGTGTATCCATAATCCTCGGTGTTGATATCCTTCAATCCCAAATCTTCTTCCTCTTCGGCAGTTCTCTCATACTCTTCCACTGTGATCTGAGGATCGGGTGCCGGAGCAGTGAAACTCTGCACATACGACGACGCCAATGGGTCCTCGATGACTACTGTGAAAGGCCTCTTGCCATCGATGGCTTCGCCGAGTGTAGTGAAGAATTCCTCCCAAGTGCGCTTTTTCTCGGATTGCATAGAGTCGGCAGCAGCGCGGATTTCTTCTTCGTCGTCTCCATTTTCGAGTCCGAAAGCTTGAGCGCGGAGGTCCTTGCGGAAGTTTGTGAGGAGGCCTTCTACGGTTGTGAAGCGGCCGCCCTGGGTACCTGGTTCGACGCGGAGACCGAGTTCCGGGCAGTGCAGAGCGGCTGATTCAGATTTGAGTACATCTCTGCTCAAGTCTTCAGAGGTGGAGACTTGAAGGGTAATGCGAGAGCCCTTTTCAGGTACTTCACCACCGGTTTTGACTTCGTTGCTGCGGTAACCGCAGTGTTCGCATACGGTGGACATGAGAACGACCTGCTTGAAGAAGGGAATGTTGACCATCTTCATGTTTGTGGTGCAGTGGCGTGTGCATCCTGGGCAACTAGCTGGGAACGAATATACTTCGTTCTCGCGAATGTCTTCGTCGTCGACGTTGTTGGTTGTGACGGTGCGAGGAGCGGAGGAGTCGCCGCCGCCACCGATGAGGCCGTCAGCAGCGCGGTATTCGGGTCTGAGTTCTGTTGCAGGGGCGTCTTGTCCGTCGACGGGGGCTGCTTCTGCCTGTTCTCCGAGTCCGAGAGCAGCGTTTTGTTCGGGGCTTCTGTCGAATTCGGTGCGGGTGTATTTGTGACGGGCATCGGAGGGCGAAGGCTGGATGAATGAGTTTCCAGTTGGGTCCTCAGCGGAGACAGTGAAAGGATATCTCTTTCCATCAAGCATATCACCAAGAGCTTGAATGACCTCTGCAACCTTTGCACCAGCCTCGGGCATTTGTTCCATTCTAGCTTCTTGGTTTTGTGAAAGATCTTCCTTGACACCAGCGAGGATACCCTCAATGTTTGTCATTTGACCTCTTCCTTGAGGGATCTCGAGATCGATATCTTCGATTCTAAAAGCGCAACCATCGCCCTTGACGACGGATCTCTGGAAATCGTCGGCGTTCTCGACCTTGAAGACGTATTTTGAACCACGTTCTTGAATTTGGCCGGCGGATGAGATTTCGTTGTTTTTGAAACTGCAGTGAGGGCAGTAGAAGGATGAGAGGACGATTTCGCGGAAATAAGGGATACGGGTGAGAAGTAGACGGGTGATGCCCTGCGAAGGAATTAGCAGAGCGCAATGAGGAGAAGGGGTCTGCTGGTGGAGCTTACATCGGCGTGGCAGTTCATGCACAAACTCTCAATCTCGTCGACGACTCTCTGGTCGTCACCGTCTTCAGTTGAGGACTTCATGCCCTCAACCTGACGACCCATGTCCTCGAACAGATCCTTGGCTACCGAAGTGGGCTTGTTGTTTGCCGCCATTGTGGTGAAAGCTTGTGAGGATGAGCTGGTATTGAGATGGGTGACTCTTGTCGATGTGGAGCTGTGTAAGTCGAGTGGGTGTCTGTTTGGGATAGGGAGATGCGAATAACAACCAAAAAACAAAAGTTGTGAGAGTTAATCGTGAAGGGAAGGTGGATTAGCAATGCGATTGGGCGTCTTCGAGCGCTCAAAAGAAGCTTCTCGACCCGATAAATTGCCCAAGGCGCGGGGCATCAGCAAAATTTCGAGCTTATCGATAACAAATCCACGTCGTCAGATCTTAGATGAGATTAGATGTTGTTGATCAGAAATGTGCCAGTAATCAAAAAGTTGCAAGAGCTGCGCGTGCTTCAAGTCGTCTTCATAAAGTCCATAAAGTCAAAAGCCTTGGGAGCTGTAGAAGGAGCCTTTGACTTTGCCAGCATGGCTTGGAGACCACCGAGTTTCTGCTTGCGATTCCGCTTCTTGTCTGCTGCACCACGAGTTTGTTCCGAGGATGAAGATACTGCTGCAGAAGGAGCAGGGCTTGGTGTCGCTGTTGTGATAGCGCTCGGCGTGGTAATAGTCGTAATCGGGTTTTGAACAGGCATCGTAGCAGCAGTGGGCTTGCTTTCGAGCAACGACTTCTTAGACTTTGATCTTCTAGCTGGCGCCTGTGTATTCGACTTGACTGTGTTGACACTATCACACAGAGTACATTTGTAGTCGATATATGTGATGTGAGGAATGACAGGCTTCTTTGCGACTTTGGACTTCGTCTTTGACTTCTTTGAAATTTCGGGAAGTCGCCTTTGGGATACGGCACAAGACCATCCAGGAATCAAAGCATTTCCACAAGCGCGACAGTTGTCTGGGGCAGTATTTGGATGAGATGATGGTGTTGGTGGCTTTGTTTGTCGGAGTTGATGGGCCAGGAAAGCTGATGCGTGTGGTGAAGTCGACAGGAGCACATCTGAAGCAGCTTGTAGATGCTGATGAACAGCCGTTGTAGTATCTGTATTCTTCCGTGACTGATTCATACTGGAAATGGTATAACTTGTGATTTGCGACAGGAAAGTTTGTCAGACAGACATGGTGAATTCGCAGTGACGGAATTCACCCCAAGCTTGCACGTGAAAGCATCATTGTTCAAGTCATGCATCTCTGATCAATCACCATCTTCCACTTTCTCTCGACCAGCGCATGATCGGATTCAGCTTCCGACATGAATGCCGTCGATGCGTCGTCGCATGAAGAGGTGGCAGATACGGCAGAGGCTCCAGCCCTTTTGACCATCATCCTCGATACCAACCCACACGCCTGGAACCTGCTGTCCTCAACTCTACCTCTGTCTACGTTGGTCGCAAACCTCCTCGTCTTCATCAACGCCCACCTCGCAATCAACAACTTGAATCAGGTCGCCGTAGTCGCCTCACATTCAGATAGTGCTCGCTTCCTCTATCCCACCACCCACGATGATCTCCAAGTCCCTGACGGCCATGTCAACGACATTCAGAATGACGCCAATAAATACCGTCCCTTTGCGCAGTTGGAAATGGCCCTGACCAACAATCTACGCGCTCTACTCGCCACAACGACCCCCGAACACCTACAAGCCTCTACATCAACAATGCTGTCTGGAGCCTTGACTCTAGCCCTCACATACATCGCCAAAGCCACCTTGAACGACCCGGCAAGAGCACGAGACGCCAACTACGATTCCACAACCACTGCCGGTACATTCACAACTTCCACCGCAGACGGCACATCACAACCCAGCCACACAGGCCTCCAAAGCCGCATCTTGATCCTCAGTGTCAGTGGTGATATCGCAGACCAATACATTCCCATCATGAACACCATCTTCGCCTGTCAACGCCTCGCCATCCCCATCGACATCTTGACTTTATCCGCCTTTTCCAATCCAGAGTTTTTGCAACAAGCTGCTGATGCTACCGGAGGTGTCTACATGGCTTTGGGTCAGCGTGTGGCTGGACTGCTGCAAGTCCTCATGATGGGTTATCTCCCAGACGCTACTGTTCGACAGAACCTCATCAAGGCTGGTGAAAGCGAAGGTGTGGATTTCCGCGCTGCTTGCTTCTGCCATCGCAATATTGTCGATTTGGGTTATGTCTGCAGTATCTGTTTATCGAGTATGTTTTGTATCATCTTTCGCCTTCAGTCCATGTTGCGAAGCTAATACGTGTGACTACAGTCTTCTGCCAACCCCCTCCTGACAACAACTGTCTCACTTGCGGAACGGCCTTGTCGTTATCAGGTCATGCTGCAAAACCAGTCGTCATACCGCGCAAAAAGAAGAAGAAGAGAAAGCTTGATGGAACCATCTCTGCTGCTGACTCGCCGACCCCAGGTCCTGACACTCCAAGGTGATATTCATTATACATCCCACGAATCACACATTTATGAGCACGATCAATACACCATGAGCCACAGATTGGATGCACAAGGACAATTCCTGCAAAAGGTGAAGACAAATGCTCGATGGTTGCAGGTAGAATTGGAAGAAGCCAAAAAGGCCTTTGCGAGAGCTCCCATCTGATGATGACCAGAAGGAAGGACCTTTGAAAGTGGGAAAAGCAGCAACTAGAAAGCGTCGACCATCAGAGTCAACCATCTTGACCTTTGGCTACGTTTTTGAAGTGGTGAAAGAAATGCCATAAAAAAAACTCCACGCTATGCCGCTCTACCCAAAATGTGAGAGAGCCAGTAATCTTTGTGTCCTTGCTTCCCATCTCTCTTTTTGATGTCTTTTGTGGTTCTTGCTCTTGTGATGCGCATCTGCCAGCCTCTCCTCTCCCGTATCCTGCTTCTCCAGAAAGTCGTAGGAGCTCAATGACTCCTCGTTGCGCGAACAGGCCGACGATCCAGACGAGATAGATAATTGTTGTCGCAAAGAACAGAGAGCTGCGAGAATTTCGAAATTCGTGTGTTTGGCGCATCACGCGGTGGAACCATATGTTTTTTTTGGTTATTGTCACGCTCATTTCTTGATCAAGAGATAGACGTAATCGATACGCAGAGGAGTCAACTTTTTGTAAGGACCCTCGAGGTAAAGCAACAATCCACCAAAGGAGACGTAGACTTTGCTGTTTTTGTCGCATCCATGCGTCAGTAATCTTTTCTCTTCTCTTCTCTTCTCTTCTCTTCTCTCCACCTGCCTCCAGTCCAGTAGACAGATGAAGCAAAAAAAGGTGTTGGAAACTCACATGTTCTCTCCCTCTCCCTCTTCAAAGCGATACACCTTTCCCCAACACACGTAATCAAACATGTCCGCGAGCGAGTTTTCCTCTGCGCCCTTTTCCCTCCATCCTTTGCTTACATCCTCTTTGGTGCCATCCAAGTTCAGTGTAGATGCAAGAACCACTTGTAGAGTCTCTCCTACAGCACAAGGGTAGATTTCGTGGTTGATGTCGAGACTGAGGATCGTGGAGGAATCGGTGGATGTGCCGGTCAAGCGGGATACGCGGTCGTATTTTTGGTTGTTGAGGGAGGTTAGGGTGAAGGTGTCGTCGAAGAGGGTTGCGTCGGCCATTGTGGAAGGTTGGTTTCGGTGTGTGTGTGTGTGTGTGTGTGAGTTGGGATGAAGAGTATTTGTTGGTGGTTGTGTAGAAAGAGTTGGCAGTGATTTGCGCGTGAGTTTGATGAATTCTTTGGTTTGCGCTGAGCTTTGGACAAGCTTGTGAGAGAGTCGCGAATGCAAAACTGAAGAGAAGTGCGGGAGATGCCGACGACTTCGGTTTCAATGCCAAGATATCTGGTCCTCCGTCTTCATTCATTCTAGTCGCTGATGCACTCATCACTCATCGAGTCTTTGGAGGTCCAACTGTCAAGGTGAATTGTCTCTGAAATTCCAGTGTCGCTTCTCACTGTTATCACGGCATTGTAATCCACATTACAGCTCCAAGTACCAACTCTTCGAGCTGTAGGACTATGCATTGGTGATGATACAGAATATTACACCACTGGTATTAGGAGTTGTAGGGTGAGCCATATATGTTCATCAAGCTGACCCAATTGTCTCTGAGCAGTCCACTTCTCCTTCCACCCCATCAACCATTCTTCCTGCTGGGTTTAAACCTAATTGCACGTCCTCCCTGTGCAATAGATCCATTACCTGCACTGCGAGACATGGTACAGGTGGGCTTGGTCTCCGCTCCGTGATATGATGCCAATACAAATGAATCCGTGTTGTGAGCAAAATGTAGGTATATTCCTTCTCGCGTCCTCTTCACGGCCAAAATGCCGATCGCGCCGGCTGAATGACTGTTCTTGACACTTGGATGTCCTGTAGAAATATCAGTCCTTCAATTCAAGTCACGTTCTGACAAGCCAAACTCACCTATAAAGTCCTTTTCGATGAACGATTTGATCGCGTCGGCATCGTCAGTCTCAATAATCCCGGTCGAAGTCTTCTTCACACTGTAGAAAAGACGTTCCGCTGTCACAGTCGAAGCCATGGTGGTGGCCATGTGCTCGCCAGTTCCACTCGTCACTGCAGCAACTGTGTTCCGATCCTTGTCATCAGGATCAACTGGTATAATAGCAGATCCAATGCCAACCAGGGCAGCAGGTCCAATACGACCACGATGCTTCATGCCAATGCCTCCAGATGATGCACCGCAAGCAATATTCCCATAGCTGTCGATGGCGATGGCGCCTACAGTGTCTGTGATGTGGTCCTCACTGTCTATACGTGGCGCAGAGAGGAGCGGGGCTGGAACAGGATCCGAGAGCTTGGATGAGGATGAATCTGCAGCCTGCTCAATTGGCGCTTCGAGCATCTCGATATCAACACTCTCCAAGGCAGGCAAGTCTCGGGGAGGTGGAGCAAGTTCAGGACTCGGCGTGATCGATGGTAACTGCAGCGATCCTGAAGAGACGGAACCAGCCTCTTGTCCTGAGTCGCCCGAAGATAAATCATGACGATCACTATACCTTGAGCTGTATAGTTCGGACAACATCTCAAAATCATTGGTCATCGTCTCAGTATTTGAGAAGTTCTCTGCAAAGTAGTCACCAGAGTAGTGGCCGTCGTTTACTCCGCGACCGTCGTTCGCCACAGGAGAGTTGTCGTATACGGCACGAGGCCCTGGTGGACCGTAAGGATCAGAAGATACCATCAAGGACTCTGCTTGATACCCTGTCGGGACTCTGGTGGGGGTTGACGCTTGGAAGCCATTGGTCGAATTGTTCAGAATATGACCTGGGAGAGCAAGAGAATCTGATGATGGGAGAGGTGTGATTGGCTGTGCTTCGTTCCAGACCCCAGCTTCAAGAGCACGCGTATGTGCCCGGCGTCTTTGTTCCCGCTCACGGTCTTCCGAATCAAAGGGGATATAATGC
>SWBH01000623.1:0-10334 GCA_024195465.1 Aureobasidium sp. EXF-8845
TCCACGAGATTCGTATTGTGCTTCATCGTACAAGTTGCGATAATATTCAGCAACCTTTGGGTCTTTGAAAGGGTTTCTGGAGTCGATGGAGCTTCTATCGGATGCCTCATCGACCTCAGAAGGGGTTCGGGGGTCGGTCGTGACGGAGAATACTTCCTTAGAAGCCATGATAAGACGAAAGAATACTGGACGGATTGACCAACTTACAAGAGCGTCGCAGGCCTATTTCAAGGCATCAAAAACATTATGGAGATTTCGTGATTTCAGTCGCCCTGTTCGCCATTGCAATGTGGCGCATTCTACACCCCGTATGTTGAGACGGTTGAGCCGACATGCAAGATAAAGTCGGCATTGAATATGGCGACAGTTCAGTCCAGAAACACGACACGAGGATGGTGGAGATAGGGAGAATGTGGAAAGATAGAATTATCCAATGGTGGGTGCTGCCCGAGTGTTGGCGGAGAAGGCGCGAAATGGCGTGCTCACCCCCAGCTCGATATTGATCATACAAAGCGCAGAGCCCTCTACCACGACACTCCCAGCCAAGAGATAGATAGCCTTTGAGAACGAGAGTAGAACGGATCTAGCTACGAAGACTCACTTGGCGTCTCGTCGTTGGGGAGATATCGCATCTACCGGACCGTCATTACCTATACGTGATCTGCCTCTGGAGCACGTAGACCGACCAGATAGCAGCTTCTTCAAAGCTCCTCATAGCACCCAGTCATGTAACATGAGGGCTAGGCTCTTCAGGCCTGGTGCAGCGGTATGCAGGCGATTGCCTAGCCTCTTCTCTTCTTCCGGTACGTGTGGGCGGCTCATGGAAGCTCAGTCAAGATCCAATGCGATTCCGATCCGGTATATAACGGGGCAAAGAGGGTCTGAAAGAGGTCTCGATGTGGCGTCTTTGATCTGCTGTTCGCGAAGCTCATGAAGCCTCTGTCGTAGCGATCTTACGTGCCGGCTCATGGCGGGTTACAGAAGTCCTCGTCCTCGGGCCTAGATGCCGGCTACGGTGAATGTGTCCTTTGCATGTTGCACATTGTTGCGCTTGCAAACGAGTTGCAAATTGAGGACAACGAGCAGTGGGCAAGGCGCTCTTTCCTTGCTGGTGCGACTGGTTGGAGATCTGCATCATGACTCACACATGTCAGACCGACGCGTCCTTTCTTCCGCCTTAGGAATCTTCTCCATTCAGGCGCAGTCTCATAAGAAACGACATGCTAATAATCTTGCGCCTCTCGTTGCAGGCTCCCATGATTCGATGCAGTCCTCTGGACTTGCTGCATTGCCTCGGTGTACTGCCTCGCCCAGACGGCCTACCAACGGCCGATCTCAGCTGAAAATGACCACCCCGCAGCAGTTCGCAGTTCTCGCCGGCTATGCACTACAGTGACATTCTGGACTACTGGGATACTGGCATACTGGCATACTATCGTGATCGTCTCAGTCTGTTGATCATTCCTCGAGATCATGAACAGTAACAACAAACGTCCGCGTCTTGAGCATCGGGAAAGCGTATCCTCAGATAATGCTACCAAGGCACAGCTCACGCGAGCCTGTAAGCACTAATCAAGTTCTGTGGTATTGCCTTAAAGAGCTGATACAGCACCAGGTGCAGAATGTAAAAAGCACAAGGTCAAATGCTTTACCCAGCCAGGAGAGACGGCTTGCAATAAGTGCGTCAAGAGCGGCACAGCCTGTGTTCCTCACAACTTCGCTCAAAAGTTCCTCGATGAAGACATGACATGGAAAGCTGAGGCCAATACAAGTCTGACCCAGCTCAGAGCTGCTGTCCAACAATTGCTTCAACTCAACAATCTACCAAAGTTAGAAGCTTTCCATGACTCCGACGCTCTTCATCTCTCGGGAGCTGGAACCAAAGTTCAGACAGTTTCTCCGTCAACGACCCATACTGATAACGTCGTGCCGGGCAACTTCATCTCCGAAGGTCCTTCAGCGGATCGGCATGAGGACGATTCTGATCTTGTCCCTTTGCCTATGAACAATTTGTATAATCTCACAGAACCTGCCAAATCCCGTCTGATACGTGTTGATCCTGCCGACGTCAACGGCCCCGACTTCATCAGTCGTGGTGTCGTTTCTGTCGCAGAAGCCGAGTATATCTTCCAGCACTTCCTTCGTTGCATCAATCCGCTGCTCTGGGATGGTATTTTATGCTCACATAGGTCCCTTCAGGCTGCCAGACAATCTTCGTCACTACTGGTTGCCACGGTCCTCACAGTCGCTGCACTTCACCTTCCCAATCGAGAGGAGTCTTTGCACGCTACCTATGATGCCTTCGTATCGCTCATGAGAGGCTCATGTATGCTTCGCAGCCAGAATCTTGATGACATTCGAGGTTTATGCATTGGCGCCTTTTATCTGACCAGCCTCAGTTGGGCATTATGCAGCAGAGCTGTCCGCGTTGCAACCGAGATGAATCTGCACAAATCCTCTCTCCAGTTTTCTCGAGGGTCAACCGAAGCCTACGAGCGAGTACGGCTTTGGTATGTGCTGTATTGCTGCGATCATCAGTTTGCTTTAGCATATGGCCGCCCACCGATGATGCACGAAGATGCAGCGATCAGAAATGCCGAGAAGCTGCTTACCAGCGGCCTTTCTAGCAAGAGTGACTGGAAATTGGTTGCCCAAGTCGAACTCTTTCGCATTCTGGCTTCCTCTTACTTCATGTATGGCTGCGATCCGGACCTCGAGCTGACTGGCTCAGACTTCGAAATGCTACAGTCATTCAACATCTCCGTGAATCAGTGGCGATTACAGTACCAGCCGAAAGACGGCGGTAACATGTCACGAGGGGTTGATCCTATGAAAGGGACCACGCTCTACTATCACCTGGCTCGCTTCCAGCTCAATTCAATCTCACTCCGCGGTATCTCTGCTCGTAGTTCAGAGTTCAACATGTGTTGGGACCGCAAGGAAGCAGCAAACAACGCGATCATCGCAGCTACAAGCGCATTGCGCCTCATCATTGAAGACAGCGAGCTACGAGATGCGCTCATAGGAATGCCGATCTTTACACATGCTATGATAGCTGTCTGCGCATCGTTTCTTATCAAGATGGCTGTGGTATATGGTGTATCTGACACTAGATATGCTCGCAAGCTTGTTCTACCTAAAGACCTTTCTTGTTATGGCCTCAACTTCCACACCAAAGACGCGCTCTGCAGTGTCGAAAGCCTTGTGCTAGTGTTGAAGCCAGTTGCAGACAACGCTAGTCAAAGACACGTTGCGAGACAAGTTGTCACCGGCCTGGAGGAACTGCTGCAACGGTTCGCTAAAAGTCGTGAGAGCGACATCTTCGTCTACTCGCCCGTGAGCAGAGTCGAGCAGCCACTGGAAGCCGTCGTACGTGACGGCACACAATTTTCCACAGCAACAGAAGCCGGCTTGTTTGGACCGGAGATCTTAACCGACATGCGATCTTCTTATGTCATCTCTGATGAAACCCAAGATCAGGAGGCACTTCAGATCTCTAATTTGGACGGCATACAGCAAGACCCGTTTGATCTGTTGGGCGATCTCGATTGGCGATTCAATGACAGTTTCTTGTGGGGGATTGACGCTGGAGCACCGTACATATGAAAGACTTGCCTTGATTTTCGTCGAAATCTCTACCACTTCTACTGAAGCTCTACTTTTCTTCTTAAGTTGAAGCCAGATCTCGCTTTACGTCACGATATGAAACACATCCCGGGCAGGAGTGTCAAGCCACAATTAACGCAGGATGCGAATCGTGTGACTGCAGCGATACGGGGCTGAGATAGGCTGGTTCTACAACTGCCCTCGAGGTATGCGAATCATGTCAAAGTGTCACTCGGGACCACAGAACCCGATGTTCACAAGAAGTCCAGATTCAAGGCGGCATGGTATATCAAAGGCAAGTTTATCATTGCAGACATACTAACTACAAGTCATTTGATGACTCTCAGGACCATGAAAACACAGATTACTGATCGGCCTTCTCATCGAAGAACAAACCATCTTCGAAATCTGTGACCAGCCATACCAAACCCAGCACAGAACCCTCTGTTCGTTACTTAGACCTGGGCTACCTTCTCTGCAGCCTCTCTCCGGGCTTTAATCTCTGCAGCCATGACCTCAGCGTGGTCCATTCTCTCGACAGGATACTTTTTGAAGAGATACTGGAATACGAAGGTCAACACACAGAGAAGACCCAGCCAAGATGTTGTCGTGGCAAAGCCAGGAATGTATCTTGGGGCGTCTTTCTTGGGCCAGAGCCAAGTCGAATAGATGGAAGATGCGTTTCCAATGGAGTTGATGAGAGCGATTGCGATGGCTCTCTTTTCGGCAGGCTGCGGAATCACATCGCTGACCCACGTCTTGATCAATGGCGAACACCCATAAATGGTGCCGAATGCGAAAATTGTCAAAAAATTGTCAAAACGTACTGGACCATTCTACTGGTCGAAGTCGTCACTGCGATGAATAGGATGCAACCGACTGCCGAAAGACCGCAGACAAAGGGCCACTTGGTCTTGAATCTGTCTGCAAGCCAACAGCAAGCG
This sequence comes from Aureobasidium sp. EXF-8845, assembly GCA_024195465.1. Lineage (NCBI taxonomy): Eukaryota > Fungi > Ascomycota > Dothideomycetes > Dothideales > Saccotheciaceae > Aureobasidium > Aureobasidium sp. EXF-8845. Next base: position 4,551 of record SWBH01000623.1, read on the forward strand.
ACGACGTACACTAGAGCAGCCATGTATGGTGGAATGGTGTGATCTGCAGTCAAGTGTCAGCGCTGAGTCGCGATTCAGTATAGACTTTGACGACTTACATTGACCGACATGGCCAGTCCATCCGAAGCTCCTTACCAGAGTAGGGATGAAGTATTGCATGGTTTGAGAGCCAGTGACAAGAATGAAGAGCACGCACTGCGCCCATACTCTCCAATCAGAGACAGTCATCTTGAACGCGGTCCAGTGAGGAATAGGTTCTCTGCCTGCTCCTTGAGCCATCGCGATACCATCAGCTGCCAGTCTGTTGCAAGCTAGAATACTCTCTTCCTCGTCCAAGAAGCGTTTGGATGTTGATGGGTAATCGGGCATCAGGAAGAAAATAACCATGGCGGCCACTACAGATGCAACACCTTCGATGATCTGGAGCAATACTGTCAGCCCGACTTGTACCCAGAGCAATGCCGTACAGACACTCACAAATAGCCATCTCCATCCTGCAAGACCTGAAACTCCGTCCATATAATCAGTGATCAAGCCTGCGAGGAGACCGGATACAGCACCCGCAATTGGCACGGAGGTGTACAATAGAGCGAAACGTGTCGCCAGCTCATACTTGCGGTACCACGAAGAAAGATAGAAGGCACAACCCGGTGCGAAGCCAGCCTATAAAACCATCAGTTGTTGTCGCAACCTCAGTAAGCAGAATACACCTCATACCTCAGCAACACCAAGCAGGAAACGCATGCCTGCCAATTGTGTCCAGTTCTGGGTTGCTCCCATGAGTGCGGCGAATGTGCCCCAGACAAGACCAAGACCCGGAAGGAAGACGTGAGGCTGAACTCTTGTGAGGATCATGTTCGCGGGCACTTCACAGACCAGGTACGAAAGGAAGAAGACCAGAACGATGATGGAGTATTGGTTAGAGGTAAGGTTGAAGTCGTCTTCTAAGCCTGCAGTCTTCGCGTTGCTGTATGCGCATTATGCCGTCAGTCACAGATCTTGACACTTCTGACAACGACGAATTACCCAATGTTTGCCCTGTCGAGGAAGCCGAGCAGATACAATATCCAGCAGCAAGGTAAGATGCGCCAGTCAAGCTTTCTGACCAGTCTTTTCTCTGCAGAACTGCCATTGACCCATTCAGCTGCAAGTTGCTGGCCGGCTAAGATATCATCATGTGTGCCTTTCTTATTCACACTGTCGAGAGAGTGTATGGACCCAGTAGTGTCGATACGTTCGACTCTCTCTTCGATTTGCTTGTCCTGAGGAAGACCCATGATGGTGTTGAGGTAAGATAGGGAGATTCAGATTGATGCTGGATTGCAGGATATGTGGCCGAGTCCAGTCGTTATAACATTCTTCACTGCTCGAGAACCAAGCGTGCCGATGTATCGTTCTTCCCCATGGGGTCGGCGAAAAGTGCGAAGGGACAATGAACGATTCGGCAGTACAGCGACCTGGAATCTGCGTTGATATCGGCCTATCCGCCGCCAACATGCGGGGATATACCACTTTGACTTCCAGAACCACAAACCTTGCTCTATCAGCTCTACCCTTTCCGCTGTTCAGCCTGCTCTTGGTCGCCAAGTCTGAGATCTTGAACAACGGCTATGCATCACGCGGGGAAAGAATGGCTTGATCGTGGGGAGGGGTCAGCCGCAGACAGCTCTATATCGGCGAAACCGCCGAGATCTTCAATCCGTCTCCATGAACCTGAGCGGACCCCCACGTGAAGGCGGCAAGACCGCCGGTATACGGTGGAGAACTCAGATACAGAGAATCTTGCTCTAAGCATATAAGTTTTCTTCCGCAGAAATTTTCTACTAACTTTCAAACATCTTGAGCAGTTAACATTCATACCATCTCAATTCTACCAACAGCCATGGGCATCGCCGTCGTCAACCCTTCAGTCTCTGCAAGAAGACCAAGAATTGCCGTTACTCTCGGTGACCCATCAGGAGTCGGTCCTGAGCTCATTGCCAAACTATTGAGTAACAATGCGAATACTCAACGCGCAGATATCGTGCTCCTCGCAGACAATACTGAACTCAAAGCCGCCATCGAAGATGCCGGAGGAGTTCATGTCTCTACTTCGGGGATCAGAGTCCTTGATGATGGAACAGCCTCCAATCATCACACGACCCGCGCCAATGTGTCAGAAGCCAGTGGGGCTCGATGCATTCACCAACTGAAGCGAGCCCTCAAGCTTGTGCAGGCAGGAGAAGTCGACGCAATCGTTTTCGGCCCACTCAACAAGAGCTCACTTAAAAAGGCTGGTATGACTGAGGAAGATGAGCTGAGATGGTTCGCCAAGCAGCTGGACTTCAAAGGTACAACCAGTGAGATCAACATCGCCGGCGAGCTCTGGACTGGTAGAGTGACGAGCCATATCGGAATCGAAGATGTTGCTGCACGTATCACCAAACAGTCAGTCTTGAAAGCTATCGAGCTACTACACCGCTTGAGGTGAGTTTACATATGTTCTGCTCCTTGATCGACCCACAAATTTTCTCCCATATTGACTTTAAAACCAGATGGGAATCCGGTATCGAAGCACCCCGTCTGGCAGTCTGCGCTCTAAACCCTCACAATGGAGAAAACGGCGCCTTCGGTCGTCAAGAAATCGACGCTATACTCCCTGCCGTAATCTCTGCACAGGACAAAGGCCTCAACGTCCAAGGACCATTCCCCTGCGACACCGTATTCCTCAAACGCCAACACTTTGACGGCATCGTCACGATGTACCACGATCAAGGCCAAATCGCCATGAAGCTTTTGAGTTTTGAGGGCGGTGTGACAGTGCAGGGTGGACTGCCTGTTCCTATTGCTACTCCGGCGCACGGAACGGCATTTGATATTGTGGGGCAGAACAAGGCTGCTGTGTTGAGCACGCAGAATGCGTTCGATATTGCTTGTACTATGGCGGAAAGACGAATTGCTAAGGCTTCTGCACCTTTAGTCAAGCAAAGTATTCCTGTCTTGTTGGAGAAGGGTGCTTTGGCAAGAATGATGGTTGTGGAGATGCCTTCGTGCTGTTGACTGAGTAGACAAAGTGCTATAAGCTAAGCATGAATGGCATATCTTAATCTGTGTTCGATCTTCAATTTTACATCTACCTCGCATCTCCAGTTTTCTCCGCCCCCTATTCAAAGATGATAAAGAATCTTGGTGTTATTATGTTAGTTAGGTCTGACACTTGATTGGATCTCGTCATCTCTCTTGTCCTGGTTTCGGTGCGTAACTCTTAATTTTTCCTTACCGGTCCTCTTCTCTTCGACGTGTTTTATCGAATACTTCTTGTTCTGAGGATAGTTGTAGGGAGATACATCAAGAATCAGGGTCGTGGGTACAGCAACTTTTGACTTCAACAGATCGTCCTTTTGCTCGTGTTCCAGCGCCGAGAACACCATGCTTGCACGCACTTAATTGCACGGTACCACCTTACCATAGTTCAACAAGCGTGGAAAATGAACGCAAGGGTCATTTAACCAAATGTGACTAGAGATCAAGCTGTCCCGCATCCAGAAGCATAGCTGTACAGAACCACCAGTAGTAAAATGAGGCAAGAGCGTGTTTTTAGGATATAGATAATAGGTTCGTTACAGAGACTATACAAAAGCTAATGATAAGGAAAGAAAATGAAAAGGGTATTCATCCATCATGATAAAAGACGAGGCATGTTCCATGGAGTGTGAGCATCAGATACCAAGTCACCAACATCCAGGAGGTACAACCCTCAAGAAGATACCGGCACCAGGCACGGCTTCAGCAACAACATGGCTTTCCTCTGCAGACTTTACACAGCCATCACTCTAAGAGGACTGTCTAGAGGCCTTACGCTGACCGTAAGCCTTGGTAGCGTAATCACCCTTCTCGACGATCAAGTCCTCAGCGCGGTAGTCGTGACGGCCGGAGAAGTATGAGTCCAGAATGGCCTTGGTGCCAGCGGCGTAACGCTTCTGGGCATCGATGGAGGTACCGGACATGTGAGGGACCGTGGCGTTACCGCCACCCCAGTGGGTGTACTGGGCGGTACGGAGAGGGTGGTCCTTGGGTGCGGGCTGGACGTCCCAGACATCACCTCCGTAACCGCGGAGCTGGCCAGACTTGAGGGCCTCGGCGACGTCTTCCTTGACGACGATGGCACCACGGGCGGTGTTGACGAGCCATGAACCTGTTGAGATCATGTTAGTGAATTGGTCAATGGTAGGGTGAGGGAGAGAAACACATACCCTTCTTCATCTTGGAGATCAACTCCTTGTTGAACAGGCCCTTGGTCTTTTCGTGGAGGGGAGCGTTGATGGTGACAACATCACACTGAGCGAGCATCTCCTCGAGGCTGTCGACACGACGGCAACCAATCTCGGCCTCCTTCTCGGGCGACAGAGGCTGGTAGTCGAAGTAGAGGAGCTCCTTGCAGTCGAATGCCTTCAGACGACGAAGGACACGCTCTCCGATACGGCCAACGGCAACGGTACCAACGACCTTGTTCTCAAGATCGTACTCGTTCTTGGCGACGGCAGCGACGTTCCAGTCACCAGCAGCAATCATCTCGTGAGCAGGAACAAAGTTGCGAACGAGGACGAGGATAGTCATGACGACGTGCTCAGCAACAGAGACGACGTTGGAACCAGTGACCTCAGCAACAGTGATACCACCGTTGGTGGTGTTGGCAGCATTGAGATCAACGTGATCAGAACCGATACCAGCAGTGATGGCAATCTTGAGGTTCTTGGCCTTGGCCAGACGCTCCTTGGTTAGGTAACCAGGGTGGAAGGGAGTGGTGATGATGACTTCGGCATCAACAAGGTGCTGGTCGAAGGTCGAGTTCTCGCCCTCCTTGTCGGAGGTGGTGACGAGCTCGTGGCCCTGATCCTCGATCCACTTGCGCAGACCGAGCTCGTTCTCAGTGGTACCGAGCAATTGAGACTCTTCCTTTGCGTGCTCGAAACCATCGTACAGAACCATCAAGACCTTTCCATCCTGGCGGGAGGTGGCTGATAGCGAGCGGATGGCACCGGCGGTTCTGAGAGGGGAAGAAAGAGAAGCACCTGCAAGAGGGGAGGCACGCAGCGAAGCGGCAGCAGGGCGGACAGCGCGTGTTACAGAGCGGAAGAAGACCATTGTGAGGATTGTAAGGTCAAGAAAGGATATGAGAAGAGGGAAGGAAGACTGCAGGAGAGGGGATGTGCGACCGGTTATAAACAAAAAAGAGGAGGGGAGCTACTCTAGAGCTCGCATCACCAGCGGTTGGCCAATTGTGGAGAAAGTGTACGCGCAGTATGCGTTCCTTCGTCCGAAGTTCGGGCTCGATTGCTTCTCGATGCCCGCCCTGCCTCCGTTTGCCCAAGTTCGGCATTTGGAATCAGGTCATTCTGTGCTGATGCTTTGAGAGGAGAGGGGTCGAAGACACGGGAAATTTGGAAATAATGTGTCGCTTGTGAAATTGTGTTCACGGTATTCATTCATCAAGCGTCAGTGTTGTTTCCCCAGTTCTACTTGGATATCAACGTGACGACGAGATGGAGCATACGAAGCTAGTCACATCCTGCCGTTCCCCCTCTAGCGATGAATCTAAAGCTCTAGTGTTCTTTGCAAGGAAAAGCTGCCCTTCCATGCCCGTCGTGGGAAAAAGAGAGCAGCTGTTTCACTCCTTCCTCTTGTTGCTCCGCTTATTAGTGACGTCTAGCTCTCGACCCCACAAATCTTCCATCTCCCGAAAGCGGCTCGAACTCGTCAGAGCAACGCAATGATTGCCAGCCTCTCCAATCTATTCAGCTTAAT
>SWBH01000624.1:0-10329 GCA_024195465.1 Aureobasidium sp. EXF-8845
GGTTGAAGTGTTCGGCTACGCACTTGACAACACTACTGGTCAGGATCTGTACCGCGTCTTATGGTTGAAGAGTAAGAGTTCGGAAGCTTGGCTCGAACGCCGCACAAACTACACGCGCTCCCTCGCAGTTATGTCGATGGTCGGCTACATTCTGGGTCTCGGCGATCGTCATCCGTCAAACTTGATGCTTGACCGCAACACCGGCAAGATAATCCATATTGATTTCGGTGATTGTTTCGAAGTTGCCATGCACCGCGAGAAATACCCCGAGCGCGTACCTTTCCGTCTCACACGTATGCTTACCTTTGCCATGGAAGTCTCGAATATCGAAGGTAGCTTCCGCACCACCTGCGAGCACACCATGCGTGTACTTCGCGAGAATAAGGAGTCACTCATCGCTGTTCTCGAAGCCTTCATCCATGATCCCCTGCTCACATGGCGTCTTGGTAACAAGAACTCGCCTCCAGAGCCCTCGTTCCCATCCGAACGTCGTGTTTCGATCATCGGCGACTTGGACTCTGCACCACGCAGTACCCCAGGAGGTCGTAAGCGTGCACCACCCGGTGCGGATAACGTACCTGGAGAAGGCAAGGAAGTCCAGAATGCCAGAGCCTTGCAAGTCCTCGCTCGTGTCAAGGAGAAGCTTACTGGAAGAGACTTCAAGAAGGATGTCGAGTTGGCTGTTACGGAACAGGTCGAGAAGTTGTTGTCCGAAGCAACAAACCTGGAGAATTTGTGTCAGCATTACGGTGGTTGGTGCAGTTTCTGGTAGTCTTGGGAGGAGAGTGAGGTGGTTATGGTGTGATGGAGTATGTTTCGACATCGGTATGCTTCGCTGCCTTCTTCTTAAGGGTAAGGGTGGCTGTGAGCTCTTTTGCATGCATAGCGGTGGCGTTTGTGGCTGGTTCTTCTTTTTCGCCGAGTTATCGGGGTTGTAATTCTTGTTATGTAGCAGTGGGAATCCTATATTGCAATCGCTGGTCCGCTCCTCACTGTCCACTATCCTCGCGACGATCGACGACACATCTTGGTTTTTGAGAGTGTGTCATTGATAAGTCGTGTGATCGTGGACAGCTATTCGATCTTGATATCACAACTGTGACACGCATATTAAGAACGAGAACAGTGTTCTCTGACTCTTCCAATTGCGACTCAGATACAATCAGACCTCACTATATCCTTCATCCTCGCTCTCTTCTTGATCCCAGCTTACACTACAACATTTGGAATGGTGGAAAGTAGCTTACGGTGGATTGAACGTTGCATATTCAGGGTGAAGAGGCTGACTTTAAGAGCTTGGGAGGACATGGTGTTTTGTTATCTGTTGGAAGTGTGGATGGTGGAGATATGGTTCTCGATGTTGTTGTTTGTGCAGTACTTATGCTGACTTCGAGATTCTATAATAAGATGCCTGGAACCTGATGTGTCTCAGTCTCTACATTGCCATTGTTCAAACATAGATCTCTGAGTCACTGTCCGCTCTCAGATGTCTCGAAACGCGTTCTTTGTCCTTGATTTTTCTTGAAATGGTGCCACTTTCTTCACATATATGGAACCTAAACATTTCGATACTACTGTCCACTTGTATATGAGCACTGTCACAGTCCAATGAGTGTTGAAAGACACCGAGAGGATAGAGCCACTTTGGAGTTGATTTCGATTGAGATAAAGAGCTTGTATCAAGAATTTTCATGACCGGATGCCAATGATCAGGTCATGGAGAGGCTCAAGAATGCCCCTTTCGGTGACTCCGAAGTCAAGTCCCTCGACAGACCTCTCGAGCAAGACAACCTCAAGGCTGAGGATCAAGAGAGTGAGACCGGTCAGAACATCAAGAAGGCCATCCTACCATCCGTGGAGGAAGACCACAAGGGCTACCACCGCTAATTTGCTCGTCTGCTCGTCTTGGCTTCCAAGGATGAGCTGAAGCGCGACCACCTCGCACTCGCGTTGTGTCTCGAGATGGCTTCTCGCGAATCACTGTTGTTATCGAAGTAGAGACTTGAGAACCCTTGGCTGGAAGGAGTTGTGGATGAAAAAGAGGAAGCAAGATCCAATCCTTAGTAGCTTACTCCATCATGAAAGGCATCAAACCTATCTCATTGAGCACTATTTGACGTTCGAACCTTTTATCCAATCTGACTGCGTTGTAGAGCTATATTCCCTTCTTGCAAGTCATCGGCAGTGCATTATGTGAAGTTAGCCAAGACCAGAAGTCGCGTGCACGTTGAGCAAAGGGCAGTCACACCTTCTTCCATCAGCCCAACAACCTCACATCTTTCTCCCATATCGACTTTCCACTTTCTCTCCACATCATCACATCAACCTCCAATCCATCTTCCATCAGACTTATACCACTCGTCCATCAACCATCCATACCGTCCATCCATCACAACCATGGCCAGGGGAAACGGAAGTGAAGATGACACTAGCGGCAGCGATACCATCGGGAAGAATTTCATTGTTGATCTTCGAATCCAAATCCTCGGTAGGTTGCCTCCAATACTCACAGTACCTAAACATATCCGCTGATGCAATACAGACAACTGGCTCTTCCTTCAGCTAGAGGGCAATGCCATCATCGTCGTTTCAAAGGAAGAAGATGGCTACGAAGCTATGCTTGCAGATCTTACCAACGACCGCAAACTTCATTTGACGTCTGGTCTACGCGAAAGTATCGAGGCTTCTGTGCACCAATTGCTAGAGTTCACAGCTCGGATGGTCAGCATTTCATTGCGTCCCAGGAGAGGCTCCAATGGCAGGATCATCTTGTGAAAACATGACGAGAGTTGCAAAGAGTTCAGGCATCAGAGTCGAGCCAACCATTGATGAGTCGTTTGGCAGTAGTGAGCAGGACACACTTATCAACGGTCATTCTGAGTTTGTCGACAACGGGGATGATTACGTACAGTCGCCGGAAGACTGGTTGTGTTTCACATCAGTAAGCAGGATGCATCGAACAACGATGATTCTGAACATGATGCTGACAAATTCGAAGAACACTGGGGAAACAGTTCGACTTGAGATGCCATCACAACTGCTTAGCTGGCCCATCGTCAGTAGGAACTGGGAGTGGTAATTTGGGAGGCAGGACAATTATACCTCGACAGCACTTTCGTTCAATACAAGAAGCATTCTCATCCATTCTAATTCAACCTACCCCTGATTGTGAAATCCTTGATATATTTTGACAACATATGATAGACTAACTGTACAAGTGCTGTCCCATATCTACACAGCCACGTCACCACCAAAGCCTACAGGTCTCCTAGGCTGCTCACCTTGCTTCGGCGGCACATGCGGCAAGATAGCCATAACCTGATACAACTTGCCCATTCCTTGGGGACCGACATCGACCAATCTCCTCCAACCACTCTCTATCCTCTTGACCGTCTCGGTCAAATCACTCTTTTTTCTTTCTCCCTCCTTCTTCTCCACAACACTACCTCTCTCACGATCAACAGCCAATTTGACAAGTTGGGCAGCTCGCTGTTCAATGCCCATAGAAGTAAGGAATCTTGCTTGATCAACAGGTCCATGAACCTCAACGTGCAAAGAAGCATTGATAGCACTTTCCGCCAAAGCGAGAAAATCGACATCGGCACTGATATCCACTTTTCCCGGTTCTGAGAGAGGAGAAACCATTTTGTGTTCTTTGATTCCTCGCAAAGAGTTTACAGGAATGGTAGAGGGGGTACCGTAGTCGAGGATCAAAGCTGCACCTGAAGCTTGCTTTTTGACGATTTCTTCAATGGCGCGACGGGGAGATACACGACGACCTACAGGAGGTGGTGTTTGATCTTTATGGTTTGTATAGAGGGCTGATGGACTGACTCCTCCACCGATTCGAACGGCAAAGTCTGCGGCGTAGGTTTGAGATTCGGGGCTGATCTCGATTACAGAGCCTTCAGTTTCCTTGAGGTTTTTGTAGCGGTTTGATTGTTCGGGGAGGAAGATTGAATGGGGAGTTGCTGCTTGAGTCCTAGTGAGGGAGAATTCTGGCACGGGTTGATCGCGCTGTGATTTGGGTGTGTTGAGAGTGTCATGGGTTGCGTAAGGTGAAGTTGGTGAGACGACGAGTTCGCGCCATTGAGAGACGTTGTTGGGGGTTCCAGTGGCTGAAGGGTCGACTTTGTGGATACCGGTTGGAGTGCGGATTTGCTTTGGAGCAGCTTGGGTTTTGACAGATTCAAAGACGTGAATGGGGAGAGCGTCGAAGAATTCGTGGGCGACAATGAAGGGTGAGCTGTCTGTTTCTCTGGGTACGAAGCGTATGTCCTCGCACCAGATGATGTTCAAGTCGGGAGTATACTTGCAAGTACTCTTGTATCCAATCTCAATCTCCTCCATCGGGTTGTCGCCACAGAGAAGTTTATGCTGAGCTTGTCTTAATGCAGGACTTGCCTCAACCATATAGATGCCCTCGATAGCTTGAGCCAAAGGTTTAAAGTTGCGAATAGATCTCAACATATCGTCCATCAAGGTTCCTCGTCCAGGACCCATTTCCATGAGATACACACCATTGCTTTTTCTGCCTTGGGCTATCCATTCTGCTACAAACCAGAGTCCGATGAGTTCGCCAAAGATTTGAGATATCTCTGGGGATGTGACAAAGTCTCCTTTCTTGCCAAAGGGGTCTTTGCCTTCGGTCGAGTTTGTGTAGTAGCCGGTTTCGGGGAAGGTTAGGCATTGGCGCATGTATGCTGCTACTGAGATAGGACCAGTTGTCTGTAGAGACTGTCAGGATATGGATACTGCAGGATACCACAGGGGTGGACTCACAGTGATGGCTTCGCCCAGTGTCTTTGCCAGAGGCGTGGACCACTCTCTAGAGCTTGTGGAGGAACATCTTGCGCCGGAGCATGTAAGAGCTCGTCGTGACAAGGCGAGTTGTTCGTTGGCTAACCGTCTGGCTAGTTGAATCGTGCTGCGTCTCATACTTCTGCTCCGGTATTAGATCGAGTAAAGTTATTAATGGTGTTTATTGCGACAAAAAGTTGGAGAGCTGAAGCACGGAGGTCTCGAACTTCGCCGCAACTTCATGACGCACTCGTCGGCATCCCCTCCAACTATAACATACACCAATCACCTCTCACTCTCATCATGACATCGCGCTGGGCCGACGACGAAAATGATGCAGCATTAGAGGCTCAACGCAAACAAGAGAAGGAACAAAAGAAACGTGCAAAGGCAGAGAAACAACGTCAGCAAGAAGAAGCAGAGAGACTACGACAACAGCAGCAACAGGCAGCAGACGCCGACGACAGACCATCAAAGAGAAGACGACTATCGCCAACACAGCAAGAAGATGTTCCGCGTCAACTCGTTCGCTTCCACGCTCCGTCATGGCAACCCGCTCGCACAATCGACAGTTTCGAACGATTGAACCACATTGAGGAAGGCAGTTATGGCTTTGTCTCGCGAGCGAGAGAACTGGCTACCGGAGAAATCGTCGCAATCAAAAAAATGAAGATGGAACCAGGTGCCGCACAAAATGGTTTCCCTGTCACGGCCTTGCGCGAAATCCAAACACTATCCGCCGCCAAACACCGACACATTGTCGATCTGAGAGAAGTCGTGGTGGGCGAAAAAGGCAACGTCGACGATATATTCCTCGTCATGGACTTCCTAGAGCACGATCTCAAAACCCTCATGGACGAAATGGAAGAGCCATTCCTACCCAGCGAAGTCAAGACATTGATGCTACAACTCGGCAGTGCCATTGAGTTTCTACACGACAGATGGATCCTACACCGCGATCTGAAAACCTCGAATATCCTCATGAACAATAGAGGTGAAATCAAAATTGCCGATTTTGGTATGGCGCGCTTTTGCGGCGACCCTCCGCCCAAGAACCTTACACAACTCGTGGTCACCTTGTGGTATCGAGCTCCGGAACTTTTGCTAGGCACAACTACATATGACAGTAGTGTGGATATGTGGAGCGTAGGCTGTATATTCGGCGAACTTCTCACCAATGTCCCTCTACTCCAAGGAAAGAATGAGGTAGATGAGCTCAGCAAGATTTTCGAACTATGCGGTGTACCCACTGATTCCTCCTGGCCTGGATTTAAACGCCTACCTAACGCTCGTTCATTACGCCTACCACGGAATGCACAAACCACTGGCTCAGTTATACGATCTAAGTTCCCTTTCTTGACAAAGGCAGGTACGGACTTACTATCTGCCTTGCTATCCCTGAATCCAGCGAGTAGACCATCAGCAAAGGAGCTTTTGGACAATAGTTACTTTACGGAAGATCCAAGACCCAAGAGTACAGCTATGTTCCCTACCTTTCCCAGTAAAGCTGGACAGGAGAGAAGACGGAAGCATAGAACGCCTAATGCACCTATGCGCGGTGAAGGTGGTGCTGCAGCCGCAGACTTTAGTGGCTTGTTTGCAGGACGTGATGATGAAGAGATTGGTGGTGGGTTCCAATTGAAACTGGTATAGAGAGTTTGTATAAACCACAATGAAAGCAGATCAAGGTATCCACTCAGGTAGCTCATCAAACTTGCTCGGACAGATATCGCAGGTTTTCGCAACAGCTGCTCAGAGTTCTTCTGAATAACCACGTGAGACTTCCACGTATCCAAGAAACAGCTTTCCATCTTTGACGAGTATACCTTGTGTAGCAGATGTAAATTATAGCAGTCGCCATCCAATCTTGTGTCCAGCAAACCTTACCAGTACGTATCGTTCCTGACTGACAGTCGAGAGGATATTATATAGCATTGATTATCAGTCAGGGTCCCCCACGCCGCGAACCAAAATTTTGATCCGCGACTTTTGAATTGTATGCCGCGGCGCATGCATTTGCGAATCGCGAAAGTGTTCATCACTCACTCAGTTCCCTCGACTTTTCCTATACAACGATAACAAATCACACATCGACTGGACATTCGCTCATAGCCATTTGCGCAACTACCAATCGCCCGTCGCAGTATTCCATCACTCGAGTCACCAACCCGCATCTGCCAACTCAACTCGAACACCAATTACTGGATCACAAATCGCAAGTCGCAGACCGCGAGTCGCAAGCTATATTGCACGACCATAGTCGCGGATCTCAACAAATTACACAAACTACAATAACTCAAACGCAACAATGTCAAGAGGAGGCGGCTGGGGCGGCGGTGGAGGAAAGAATGACTTGGGTAAAATGGGCGGCCAAGCTCTACCTTGGGAATACGATCCAGAGCTCGAAGGAAAACTAAACACGAAACCGAGCGAAAAGTTCCCTGTGCGTATCACTCTTATGGTCCTCGTTCTTCGGCGTGCCTCTACTCTTCACCAAGCTCATCGCTGACTTCTGCTCAACACAGCCGATCCAACCACCAATAGCAGACCCACCCACCCACTTTGAACGCCATCTAGTATCCCACTACCGCACCCTCCGCGCCCGAATCCACGACGGACCATTCTACGCTATCCTCGACTCCTCAGCCCGCGTCCACAAGTCTGGCAAGAAGTCTCCTCCAACCGCTCACTACGATCCCTTTGAATCAATGCCCACATACTCTCAACGCTACACGAAAAAGAAAAACACACTGCCAAAGCTCTCATCACGACCATTTGTAAAATCTTTCTTCCCTGAAGAACTATGGGCGATTGTGGAACCAGGAAGTGTGGGGCAGGGTGTGCAAAAGAAAACATTGAATCTGAGTACGAGGACAAAGTTGGATAGATTTGATACGGAACTTGATGATGCAGAAGAAGATGGAGATGGTGATGAAGGAGGAGATGAAGATAAAGTGGAGGGAGAAGATGAGGATAAAGAAGAAGAGGATCCGGATCAGTTTGATGAGGATGACGAGGATGATAATGATGATTATAATGCTGAGCAGTACTTTGATGGTGGAGATGATGATGAGTTTGGTGGGGATGATGGAGGTGGTGATGGAGATGATTACTGAAGGAGTACTCATTCTATTCTATACCCAGCTGAGAAATGCAACCTTTGCGCCATCAATGCATCTTTGTCGTGACTTCGTAAAATGCAGAGAACATCAAGTCCCCTTTGGTTTCCTGATAACCACCACGCCATCTTCCCTCAAGATCCACCCGACCTTGTCTTTCTCAACCAACTCGTCCCAACTTCTCTCAGCACTTCTCTCCACAAAACTCTTGTCAATCATCATATAACTCCTACCCAAACACTTCAATGCATGTAACCTCACCCCGTCTTCAGCCCAACTTATCAAACACCTCTGATACCCATCCACCGCCCTCCTCATCCGCCAAAACAAAACCCAATCATCATGAACCAACGCCTTGATCACAGCATCAACCTTACGATCTCTAATCCCATACCCTCTTCTCAATCGATACGCATCCACGAATTCCCCTTGCCTACACGCCGCATCCAAAATCAAATAACTAGCAAATTCCTGCAACTCTGGTTTTGATAAAGGTGTTTTGGGATGAATTTTGTAGAGCAAATATTGCAGTGCTGGATGATAGGTTTCGAGATGTTTGCAGAGGATTGCAGCGCGGATCTGGAAAGTGTAGACTCTTTGGGCAAAGGCATCGGTGCGGTGGCTGGATACGAGGGCTTCGCGGAGTTTGCGCATGGCCATGAGGATGGTGGACATTTCTTGTGGTGTCTCTTGAGTGGTGGGATGTTGTTGGGCTTTTGCTGGATTAAGAGGTGTTGGTGTGGATGATGTAGAGGTAGAGTCGATATCGAGACTGTGGAATGCGGCTTCGAGACTCTCGCCGCTCGGGTGGGAAGCGCAGAATTTCATATAGCGGGCGACTATGCGTTCGAAATATGTCTCTTGGGTCTTGAGGTCTGCCAATCTGGTGTTTCTTGGTTAGTATGCTGCATCGTGAATGTACGAAGCTTCAAACCTACCTCGTCTCGCCCTTGGACGGCAAACCATAGACTTCCAGGGGATCAATCTGCGGTTGCCGAAGTCGACCCCAGGCACCCGAAGGCCCTCGACGGGCTGGCAGTCTAGAATTCGAAGATGACATGATTGGTGTCGAGTTTGTTATCGTTGCGATGGAGGGGTTGCTGCTTGTTTACGCTGACGTAGCTTGCGGTTATCTCGGAAAGGAAAGTCTTGCGAAACCTACCTTCCTCGACTCATCAACTCGAAGCAAACCATATATCTGTCCGCTGTCCGCGGCCTGCATAGTCGTAGTGTTTTTCATTCCGCTCATCAGGTAGCTGCATATATCAAGATCGTGTCTCCTTCCACTTCTTCTCCAGTTGTGCTGCGTCGAAGTATTTTCGTTGAGATTTCCTGCCATTGAAAGGGCTACACCTCCGAGTCGTTTCAAACACCCATACTCCAGATCCGTTATATTCTCTACCTCGACCGTCAATAGGAAACACTGGACAAATCCTACATCCAAGATGAATCATCGGAAACCTACTCCTCTCACCTCCATTCGGGAACAGAATGAAGTCCAAGAGGATGACCTTATCACAAAGGTTGAAAAGAAAGTTTCCCATGCCCTGACAGTCCTCTGGTCAGATCTACCTTCATGGCAGCGGGACAATCACTTCATTCACTCAGGCTACCGACCACAGAGCAACTCTTTCTCCCGCTCCTTTTCCTCCCTCTCCTACATCCACAATGAGACCGTCAACATCTATACCCATCTATTAGGTGCCGCTGCCTCGTTGATCTGCTCAGTCTATTTACACGCCCTCATCAAACCGAGATATGATAGAGCAACTACCGAGGACGTCATTGTCTTTGGATGCTTCTTTGGTGGTGCCATTGCTTGTCTAGGCATGAGTGCCACCTATCATACCATCTCCAACCATTCGCCCAAGGTCAACAAGATCGGAAATCAGCTGGACTATGTTGGAATTGTGTGTTTGATTTGGGGCAGCTTTATTCCGAGCATCTACTATGGCTTTGCCAGAGAGCCGGGATATATTGCTGTTTATTGGTCAATGGTGAGTTTTGTCCTGCACTACACAAATTCACTGCTAATTCACAGTTACAGATAACGCTCAATGGTATCGGCTGCGCGATTGTGTCCATTCTACCCAGCTTCAGAACACCTAAATGGCGTCCTTTCCGTGCAGGCATGTTTGTTGCTATGGGCACAAGTGCAATCGTTCCAGTACTGCACGGCATCTACTTGTTCGGATTCCCCCAACTCGAGCGACAGATGGGCGTTTCCTGGCTTGTATTGCAAGGCATATTGTACATCTCCGGCGCCGCCATCTATGCTGTAAGTGTCTTCCTCGCATGATCCCATTGAACCGTACTAATCAGATCGCAGGCTCGATTCCCGGAACGCTTGAAGCCTGGCGCTTTCGACATCTGGGGCAGTTCTCATCAGATCTTCCATGTTCTGGTCTTG
>SWBH01000625.1:0-10325 GCA_024195465.1 Aureobasidium sp. EXF-8845
GCGTCTGGCGCAGTGGTAGCGCGTCTGCTTTGCATGCTGAAGGTCTAGGGTTCGATCCCCTAGTCGTCCATACTTTTTGTCTGCTTTTGTCCCTCCCCTCTACTGTAGTTTTACACAGTACGTATACACAGTGTGTGACAAGTCCCTCGATCCAGCTGTGGAACCGATAAACTCTTGCCAGACCCTTTAGCATGGGCTTGACAGAATAGTCTTACAAGCAAAAGACATGATCGACAGCTTCCAAACTTCAATTCCCAATACCAATGCTAGTCCTGCTCTGTTATGCATCATTCTTTCATCTTCTCACCGCCCTCCTGATCTCTCAATTCCAAATCCAACTTCTGAAATGCTGCTGACAAGCTATCTGCTTCTTGCAATTGCTGTGCTTTCACCCCACTCAGATCTGTTTTATGTCCTTGTGCTTGCATTTCTGCGAGATGAGCATAGACCATCTTGTGTACTTCTTTGTATTGTTTGCTTTCGGTGCCCCAGGAGGCTGCTGCATTGCGGAGGTTGACGAATAGCTTATCGAGGGATTTGAGTCAGCAGATGATGCTATACTTGTGTTTCTTTGTTGATTCGCGGCAGTGACATGGAGTAGATAATATCAGGCAATCTCGAAAAGCTCCAAGGATGAGAGTGAAATGACAAGATATCGAAATGGATCAAGGGCGTGATAAGTGATGGATGTGATATGTACATTCTCAGAGTTTATTTTCGATTTGTAGTGGTGATAGAAGTGGTTTGAACCTACACATTGCAAAAGGTCGTTGGGCGATGAGAAGGAAGACATGGGATTCTTTGCAAAGAAGTCCTTGGAGTGAGGTTTGAAAATGGTATAGCGCTGTTAGGGGCGACTTTGTGAAGAAGGTGCGGTCTGAGCGCCAAGACATCACTTTC
The DNA here is from genome assembly GCA_024195465.1 of Aureobasidium sp. EXF-8845. NCBI lineage: Eukaryota > Fungi > Ascomycota > Dothideomycetes > Dothideales > Saccotheciaceae > Aureobasidium > Aureobasidium sp. EXF-8845. The sequence goes on from SWBH01000625.1 coordinate 901, forward strand.
CGCGAGACATCACATCTCTCTGCAACTCCTTCATTCCATAAACTATCAGTCTTCATAAGCGAATTTCTCGTCCGAGACCCAATCTCGAGCATGGAACTGCAGTTGTCCGAGGAGCATGGCGTCAGGATCGCTGTCGAAGGATGCGTATGTTTCAACCACTCCTACACCAAATTGTGATATTTTCGGCTAACAATTGAACAGGGTCACGGCACGCTTCACGCAATCTACGCTTCCATCGAACGAGCATGTGCTGTGAAAGGCTGGGACGGAGTAGATCTACTGATCATCGGAGGTGACTTCCAGGTACAGAGTTCCCAAGAGACATTTCACAAACAAATACTAAACTTGCGAAAAACAGTCAGTACGAAATGCACATGATCTACAATGTGTATCAATGCCAGCAAAATACCGTGAAATGCACGATTTTCACGAATACTACTCTGGAGCCCGCAAAGCACCCTACTTGACCATTTTCGTTGGTGGAAACCACGAAGCTGCAAACTATCTTTTCGAACTATACTACGGCGGTTGGGTGGCACCTGATATCTACTACATGGGCGCAGCAAACGTGTTGAAACTCGGACCTCTGAGGATAGCAGGTATGAGCGGTATCTGGAAAGGCTTTGACTACAAGAAACAGCACCACGAGAGACTCCCTTACAATGAGGGTGATGTGAAAAGCATCTATCATGTCAGAGAGCTTGATGTGAGAAAGTTGCTACAGATACGTACGCAAGTTGATGTGGGTATTTCTCACGATTGGCCCAGAGGGGTCGAGTGGAAGGGTGATTGGAAGAAGTTGTTCAGACAGAAGGCGCATCTTGAGGAAGATGCTAGGAATGGTCAGTTGGGCAGTGTGGCTGCGACTTATGTGATGGATCGACTGAGACCGCCGTATTGGTTCAGCGCTCATTTGCATTGCAAGTATGCTGCAGTGATCGACCATGAGCAGTCTGGAGAAGCATCTGGTCCTGCGGCTTCTGCCAGTAGCAATGGAGCTGCTGTTGAAGAGGCTCCCAAAAAGAACTCGGACGAGATTGATCTGGATATGGACGATGACGAGCCGTCCACTCAGGTGCAACCGGCGAAGAACTCGGATGAGATTGACCTTGACATGTACGACGATGAGCCAGCACCAGCATCAAAGTCCGAGACCAATACAACTCTACCTGTCAATGCAGACGAAATCGATCTCGAGCTAGAAGATGACGCCGATCCATCAACCGCACCAGTAGCTCCAGGCCAGGGACTAGATGGAGCACGAGTACCAATCGCATCTTCAGCCCTTGAAGACAACACTAAAACCGCATCCACAGTCCCAGAAGATCTCCGCGCCCAACTCCCAGCCTCCTTCGCCAAACTGCCTCCTCGCTCCGAGTCAACAAACCAACCAATCTCACACCCTCCCGGTATCACAAACACAAAAACCAATTTCCTGGCTCTGGACAAATGTCTTCCAAACCGCGATTTCCTGCAGGTGCTCTCCATGCCGCCGATCTCTGATCCGAACGCCTCTTTCGACCGTCCTTTACAGCTTGAGTACGATAGAGAATGGCTAGCCATCACCCGCGTCTTTGCTTCCGAGCTGATGGTCGGTGGCGACCCTAATGCACGCGCACCGCCCGATCTCGGCGAATCACACTATGCTCCTCTGATCGACGCATCACAAACCTGGATTGAGGAACACATCAAAGACACGATCATTCCCTCAAACTTCCAAATTACAGCCCCGGTTTTCGATGCCGCAGCAGGTATCCATGTACAAGGACAACCAAAAGAGTATACAAACACTCAAACCAGCAGATTCTGCGAAATGTTGGGTATTTCCAATCCTTTCGATATCTCAGAGGAAGACAGAGAGGAGAGGATGAGAGTAGGACCTAGACCTGATGAGCAGAGACGCGATGGTGGATTTAGGGGTGGTCGTGGAGGAGGCAGGGGAGGGGGTAGAGGAAGAGGTAATGGGAGAGGTAGAGGTGGGAATGGAGGTGGACGTGGAAGGGGCAGAGGGCGGGGTGGGTCTAGGTATTGAGAGATTTCGAATACCGGAGATCAAGAGACTAAGCAAGGGTAACAAGGAAGCAAGCGGGAGTTTTGGCAAACGTAAAGCTCGTTTTTCAAACAGAAAGATCGTCTTTTTCAGGAGTTGCATGGTTATCGTGGACTTGGCAGCATCAGAACCGTTGCAAACAGCTAGATGTTATACTACAATGGTATCTCCACCGAAGAAAGACGACCGTTGATCACTCATTCTTTCGATTTCTGCAATGTTGCTCGAACAGAGTAAGTGATAAATAACTTGTACATCTTCAAGGATTTTCACACCAGTCTATCGAAGACAAGGAGAAAGTACGGAGAAAGCAAATAGCAAACAAAAACGCGCCAAATGTGGTATATCATTTACAAAACCGCATCTCCTTCCAATGCAAAGAACTTCCTCTTCCTCTTTCTCAGATATCCATCTTATCCTCTACATCATCAACATGTTCCAACTTCCTCTTTCTCTGAACGTTACTACCATCTAGTCATTCAGTCTTTTCCTCAGCACCCTCAACCTTCTCCTCACTCTGTTGAGTATATCCATAATCCTCAGTATTGATATCCTTCAATCCCAAATCCTCTTCCTCTTCGGCAGTTCTCTCATACTCTTCCACTGTGATCTGAGGATCAGGAGCAGGAGCAGTAAAACTCTGGACATATGATGACGCCAATGGATCTTCGATAACGACTGTGAAAGGTCTCTTGCCATCGATGGCTTCACCGAGTGTAGTGAAGAATTCCTCCCAAGTGCGCTTTTTCTCGGATTGCATGGAGTCGGCAGCAGCGCGGATTTCTTCTTCATCATCTCCATTCTCGAGGCCGAAAGCTTGAGCGCGGAGGTCCTTGCGGAAGTTTGTGAGGAGGCCTTCTACGGTTGTAAAGCGGCCGCCTTGGGTGCCTGGTTCGACGCGGAGACCGAGTTCTGGGCAGTGTAGAGCTGCTGATTCAGATTTCAACACATCTCTGCTCAAATCTTCAGAGGTGGAGACTTGAAGGGTAATGCGAGAACCCTTTTCGGGTACTTCACCTCCGGTTTTGACTTCATTGCTACGGTAACCGCAGTGTTCGCATACGGTGGACATGAGAACGACCTGCTTGAAGAAGGGAATGTTTACCATCTTCATGTTTGTGGTGCAGTGGCGTGTGCATCCTGGGCAAGAGGCTGGGAAGGAATACACTTCATTCTCGCGAATGTCTTCGTCGTCGACGTTGTTGGTTGTGACGGTGCGAGGAGCGGAGGAGTCGCCGCCGCCACCGATGAGGCCATCAGCAGCGCGGTATTCGGGTCTGATTTCTGTTGCAGGAGCGTCTTGTCCATCGACGGGCGCTGCTTCTGCCTGTTCTCCAAGACCGAGAGCCGCGTTTTGCTCGGGGCTTCTGTCGAACTCAGTGCGGGTGTATTTGTGACGGGCATCAGAGGGCGAAGGCTGGATGAATGAGTTTCCAGTTGGGTCCTCAGCGGAGACAGTGAAAGGGTATCTCTTTCCATCAAGCATATCACCAAGAGCTTGAATGACCTCAGCAACCTTTGCGCCAGCCTCGGGCATTTGTTCCATTCTAGCTTCCTGGTTTTGCGAAAGATCTTCCTTGACACCAGCGAGGATACCTTCAATATTTGTCATTTGACCTCTTCCTTGAGGGATCTCGAGATCGATATCCTCGATTCTGAAAGCGCAACCATCGCCCTTGACGACGGATCTCTGGAAGTCATCGGCGTTCTCGACCTTGAAGACGTATTTTGAACCGCGTTCTTGGATTTGGCCGGCGGAGGAGATCTCGTTGTTTTTGAAACTGCAGTGAGGGCAGTAGAAGGATGAGAGGACGATTTCGCGGAAGTAAGGAATACGGGTGAGAAGTAGGCGGGTGATGCCCTGCGAAGGAGTTAGCAGAGCGCAATGAGGAGAAGGGGTTTGTTGGTGAAGCGTACATCAGCGTGGCAGTTCATGCACAAACTCTCAATCTCATCGACGACTCTCTGGTCATCACCGTCTTCAGTCGAGGACTTCATGCCTTCAACCTGACGACCCATGTCCTCGAAGAGGTCCTTGGCTACCGAAGTGGGCTTGTTGTTTGCCGCCATTATTACGAAAGCGTGTAAGAATGAGCTAGTCTTGAGGTAGGAGACTCTTGTCGATGTGGGGTAGTATGGCTTGTCTGAATGTCCGGATCGAGTATAGAAGTGTGAATAACAACAAAAAAAAAAGTTGCGAGAGTTAATTGTGAAGGAAAGACGGATTAGCAATGCGATTGGGCGTCTTTCCAGCGCTCAAAAGAAGCTTCTCGACCCAATAAATTGCCCAAGACGCGGGGCATCAGCAAAATTTCGAGCTTATCGATAACAAATCTACGTCGTCAGATCTTAGATGAGATTAGATCTTGTTGGTCGAAAATGTGGCAGTAATCAAAGAGTTGCAACAAGCGAGCGTGCTTCAAGTCGTCTTCATGAAATCCATAAAGTCAAAAGCCTTGGGAGCTGTAGAAGGAGCCTTTGACTTTGCCAGCATAGCTTGGAGACCCCCAAGTTTCTGCTTGCGATTTCGCTTCTTGTCTGCTGCACCACGTGTTTGTTCCGAGGATGAAGAAACTGCTGCAGAAGGAGCAGGACTTGGTGTCACTGTTGTGATAGCGCTCGGCGTGGTAGTAGTCGTAATCGGGGTTTGAACAGGCATCGCAGCAACCGTGGGTTTGCTTTCGAGCAACGACTTCTTAGACTTGGATCTTCTAGCCGACGCCTGTGTATTCGACTTGACTGTGTTGACGCTGTTACACAGAGTACATTTGTAGTCGATATATGTGATACGAGGAATGACAGGCTTCTTTACGACTTTGGACTTGGTTCTCGGTTTCTTTGAAACCTCGGGAAGTCGTCTTTGTGATACGGTGCAAGACCATCCAGGTATCAGAGCATTTCCACAGGCGCGACAGTTGTCCGGAGCAGAATTTGGATGGGACGATGGTGTTGGTGGCTTTGTTTGTCGAAGTTGCTGGGCCAGGAAAGCTGATGCGTGTGGTGAAGTCGACAGAAGCACATCTGAAGCGGCTTGCAGGTGTTTTTGAGCAGCCGTTGTAGTATCTGTATTCTTCCGTGACTGATTCATACTGAGAATGGTATATTTTGTGGTTTGCGACAGGAAAGTTTGTCAGACATGGTCGTGGATTCGCAGTGACGGAATCCATCCAAGCTTGCACGTGAAAGATCATTGTTCAAGTCATGCATCTTTGATCAATCACTATCTTCCACTTTCCTTTGACCGGCGTATGATCGGATTCTGCTTCCGACATGAATGCCGTCGATGCGTCGTCGCATGAAGAGGTGGCAGATACGGCAGAGGCTCCAGCCCTTTTGACCATCATCCTCGACACCAACCCGCACGCCTGGAACCTGCTCTCGTCGACTCTACCACTTTCCACGTTGGTCGCAAACCTCCTCGTCTTCATCAACGCCCACCTTGCCATCAACAACCTGAATCAAGTCGCCGTAATCGCCTCACATTCAGACAGCGCCCGATTCCTCTATCCCACCACCCAAGATGACCTCCAAGTCCCTGACGGCCATGTCAACGATATCCAGAATGACGCCAACAAGTACCGTCCCTTTGCGCAATTGGAGATGGCCCTGACCAACAACCTACGCGCCCTACTCGCCACAACAACACCCGAACATCTTCAAGCCTCTACATCAACAATGCTGTCTGGAGCCTTGACTCTAGCCCTTACTTACATTGCCAAAGCCACCTTGAACGACCCAGCAAGAGCACGGGACGGCAACTACGACTCTACCACCACTGCCGGTACATTCACAACTTCCACCGCAGACGGCACATCACAACCCAGCCACACAGGCCTCCAAAGCCGCATCTTGATCCTCAGTGTCAGCGGTGATATCGCAGACCAATACATTCCCATCATGAACACCATCTTCGCTTGCCAACGCCTCGCTATACCCATCGACATCTTGACTCTATCTGCCTTCTCCAACCCAGAGTTTTTGCAACAAGCTGCTGATGCTACGGGAGGTGTCTATATGGCTTTGGGTCAGCGTGTGGCTGGACTGCTTCAAGTCCTCATGATGGGTTATCTCCCGGACGCTACTGTACGACAGAATCTCGTTAAAGCTGGTGAAAGCGAAGGTGTGGATTTCCGCGCTGCTTGCTTCTGCCATCGCAATATTGTCGATTTGGGTTATGTCTGCAGCATTTGCTTATCGAGTATGTTTTCTATCCTCTTTCGCCTTCAGTCTATGTTGAGAAGCTAACGATACCACTATAGTCTTCTGCCAACCCCCTCCTGACAACAACTGTCTCACTTGCGGAACGGCTTTGTCGTTATCAGGTCATGCTGCAAAACCGGTGGTTATACCGCGCAAAAAGAAGAAGAAGAGAAAGCTTGATGGAACTATCTCTGCTGCAGACTCGCCGACCCCGGGTCCTGACACTCCAAGGTGATTTCATTATATATCACACGAGTCACACATTTACGAGCACGATCAATATATCACGAGCCACGGATTGGTTGCGGGATACCACAATGGTAATCTGTGCAAAAGGAGAAGACACAAGCTTGATGGTTGCAGGTAGAATTGGAAGAAGCCAAAAAGGCCTTTGCGAGAGCTCCTCTATCTGACGATGACCAGAAGAAGGAAGGACCTTTGGAAGTGGGGGAAAGCAGCAACTAGAAAGCGTCGAGCATTCGAGTCAAACATCTTGACCTTTGGCTGCGTTTTGAAGTGGTAAAAGAAACGCCATAAAAACTCCACGCTATGCCGCTCTACCCAGATTGTGAGAGCCAGTAATTTTGTGTCCTTGCTTCCCATCTCTCTCTCTTTATGTATTTTGTGATTCTTGCTCTGTGATGCGCATCTGCCAGCCTCTCCTCTTCCATATTCTGCTTCTCCAGAAAGTCGTAAGAGCTCAATGACTCGTCGTTGTGCGAAACGGCCGACGATTCAGACGAGATAGTTGGTGGTTGTCGCGAAGAACAGAGAGCGGCGAGGATTTCGAATTCGTGTGTTTGCGCATCATGCGGTGAACCAGATGTGTTTGGTTGTTGTCACGCTCATTTCTTGATCAAGAGATAGACGTAATCAATACGCAGAGGAGTCAACTTCTTGTAAGGACCCTCGAGGTAAAGCAACAATCCGCCAAAGGAAACGTAGACTTTGCTGTTTTGTCGCATCATTCGTCAGCAAACCTGCGCATTCTCATTCTCGAAGAAGAGACCGCAATTTGAGAGATGTATACTCACATGTTCTCCCCCTCTCCCTCCTCAAATCGATACACCTTTCCCCAACAAACATAATCAAACATATCCGCCAGAGAATTTTCCTCTGCACCCTTTTCCCTCCATCCTTTGCTTACATCCTCTTTGGTGCCATCCAAGTTAAGGGTTGATGCAAGAACCACTTGTAGAGTCTCCCCTACAGCACAAGGGTAGATTTCGTGGTTGATGTCGAGACTGAGGATGGTAGAGGAATCGGTGGATGTGCCGGTCAAGCGGGATACGCGGTCGTATTTTTGGTTGTTGAGAGAGGTTAGGGTGAAGGTGTCGTCGAAGAGGGTTGCGTCGGCCATTGTGTGTGGTTGGTTTTGGTGTGTGTGTGTAAGTTGAGATGGAGAGTGTTTTGTTTGGTGGTTGTGTAAAGGGAGTTGGCAGTGGTTTGCGCGTGAGTTTGATGAATTCTTTTGGTTTACGCTGGGCTTGGACAAGCTTGTGAGAGAGTCGCGAATGCAAAACTGAAGGGAAGTGCGGGAGATGCCGACGACTTCGGTTTCAATGCCAAGATATCTACTCCTCCGTCGCCTCGGCCACCTTCATTCATTATCTAGTCGCTGATGCACTCATCACTTCTCGGGCCTCTGAAGGTCCAGCTATCAAGGTGAACTGTCTTGGAAGTTCGGCGTCGCGTCTCACTGTCATCACGGCATTATAATCCACATCACCGCTTCAATGACCGACGCTTCGGGCTTTTGAACTATGCATTGTGATTGTATAGAATATTACACTATCGGTACTAGGAGTTGTAGGATGAGCCATGTATATTCGTCAAGCTGACCCGATTGTCGCTGAGCAGTCCACTTCTCCCTTCACCCCATCAACCATTCTTTCTGCTGGGTTTAGGCCTGATTGCACGTCCTCCCTGTGCGATAGATCCATTGCCTGCACTGCGAGACATGGTACAAGTGGGTTTCGTCTCCGCTCCGTGGTATGATGCCAATGCAAACGAGTCCGTGTTGTGAGCAAAATGTAGGTAGATTCCTTCGCGCGTCCTCTTCACGGCCAAGATGCCGATCGCGCCGGCTGAATGGCTGTTCTTGACACTTGGATGTCCTGTAGAATGATCAGTCCTTCAATTCAAGTCACATTCTGACAAGCCAAACTCACCTATAAAGTCCTTTTCGATGAACGATTTGATCGCATCGGCATCATCAGTCTCAATAATCCCAGTCGAGGTCTTCTTCACACTGTAGAAGAGACGTTCGGCTGTCACGGTCGAAGCCATGGTGGTGGCCATGTGCTCGCCAGTTCCACTCGTCACTGCAGCGACAGTGTTTCGATCCTTGTCATCCGGATCAACTGGTATGATAGCAGATCCAATGCCAACCAGTGCAGCAGGTCCAATACGACCACGATGCTTCATGCCAATGCCTCCAGATGATGCTCCACAAGCAATATTTCCATAGCTGTCAATGGCGATGGCGCCTACAGTATCTGTGATGTGGTCTTCCTCGTTTATACGTGGTGTAGAGAGGAGCGGGGCTGGAACAGGATCCGAGAGCTTGGGTGAGGATGAATCTGCAGCCTGCTCAATTGGCGCTTCGAGCATCTCGATATCAACGCTCTCCAAGGCAGGCAAGTCTCTGAGAGGTGGAGCAAGTTCAGGACTTGGCGTGATCGATGGTAGCTGCAGCGATTCCGAAGAGACGGAACCAGCCTCATGTCCTGAGTCGCCCGAAGAAAAACTATGACGCTCACTATACCTTGAGCTATATAGTTCGGACAGCATCTCAAAATCATTGGTCATCGTGGCAGTGGACGAGAAATTCTCTGCAAAGTAGTCACCAGAGTAGTGACCGTCATTTACTCTGCGACCGTCGTTCGCCACAGGAGAGTTGTCGTATACGGCACGAGGCCCTGGTGGACCGTAAGGATCAGAAGATACCATCAAGGACTCTGCTTGGTACCCAGTCGGGACTCTGGTGGGGGTTGATGCTTGGAAACCATTGGTCGAATTGTTCATAATATGACCTGGGAGAGCAAGAGAATCTGATGATGGGAGAGGTGTGATGGGCTGTGCTTCGTTCCAGACCCCAGCTTCAAGAGCACGCGTATGTGCCCGGCGTCTTTGTTCCCGCTCACGGTCTTCCGAATCAAAGGGGATATAATGC
>SWBH01000626.1:0-10319 GCA_024195465.1 Aureobasidium sp. EXF-8845
CGACAATTTGCTTGGTCGTCCGGGCAGACGCTCCAGTGGAGATAAGCAGGAGTCAAAGTCGAGACTCTTTGGACGTGGAAAGTGGACTGTCGGAAGAATCATCTTCTTTGCAGTCTTCTGGGGCTTCATCACTCCCTCACTATGGCTCATCTCAGCTTTCTGTTGGTTCCTTGTCTTCACGATCCCCATGGGCAAGGTCACGCTCCTCCTACACCACCACTTGAGAAGGCATCCGCTGGCTCTGTCCTTCCACTCGGACACGCATGATGCAAATCGCGGAGCAAACGAAACACCCTCGAGCGTTCTACTCTGCACGTACCGCGCTGTTGGTAGCAGATACTGGAAGTATACTATCGATGGCACTAACATCTTCCTTATCAACTTGTTGAGCATGGTCGCCTTTGCTGTCTTCGATTTCTACTTCTTGAGAGAATATCTGGAGATCGAAAGTGTCATTACCTCATCTGGCTTCATCTTCATCCTTGGTCTGTTCTCCATCATCCCTTTGGCGTACTTCATTGGTCAAGCGGTTGCTTCCATCTCTGCACAGTCATCTATGGGTGTAGGTGCTACTATAAACGCCTTCTTCTCAACCATCGTCGAGGTCTTCCTGTACTGTGTGGCTCTCAACCAAGGCAAAGCACAGTTGGTCGAAGGAAGTATCATTGGTAGTATCTTTGCCGGTATCTTATTCCTTCCAGGCATATCGATGTGTTTTGGTGCCATCAAGCGCAAGACTCAGCGCTTCAACGTCAGGTCTGCAGGTGTCACATCGACAATGTTGCTTTTCGCAGTTATTGGCTCCTTCAGTCCCACCCTGTTCTATCAGAACTATGGTAGTCACGAACTGGTCTGTCACCAGTGTGTTGGCAGAGACACTGACGGAGAAAGAGATTGTAGACGCTGTTACTTCAATCAGGTCCCTGCTCTCAACGACCGCTTTTTCCTTGAAGCCGTCCGCCCGTACATCTGGTTTGCCGCTTTCTTCCTGTTTCTGTCGTACCTCATCGGTCTTCTCTTTACTCTGCGTACTCATGCAGCAGTCATCTGGAACAACGAACTCGATGAGAAGAAGCTGGAAAAACTAGAGCATCATGCATTACACATCGAGGCCAGACATGGTAGCATTCCTGAGACCATTGTTGTTAACCCTCATGCACATCTGAGCCGCAACAGCACTGTTGGCACAATCGGTACTCTATCGCGAGGAAACATTCAAGAATCTCAACTGTACAAGCGCATTCTCGGACAATCACTCAAGCAGGCTGGCTTCGGTAGTACCGTGCCTAGCGAGCAGCACTCCCCTGATAAGACGACAGCTCCTTCTCTCGGCGGTTCTACGCATATTGTACCTCCCAAGGCTAGCGAAGAGGATGGCGATAAGATTCAACAGCGCAAGCTACGGATCCCTGGCCTGTCTGCAGAAGACAACACTGCTTTGGTACGTCAAGTTGCAGAGATGGCAGCAACTGCAGCGACCGTTGCTGCTCGTGATGCGACTCACGCTCCTCGCAAGGCATCACAGATGGCAAGGACTAGTGCTGGTAGTGTGAAGCACAAGAACTCGATCAACTCAATCAACCGTTCAGCTGCAGCTTCCAAGACTGATGCTACACCTGATGACGCTGGAGAGGTTCACGGAGAAGTTCATGAGGCTCCAGCTCATGAGTCCGGTGGTCACGATGCACCCAACTGGAGCCGAACAAAGAGTGCTGTAATTCTGCTTACAGCTACTCTCGCCTATGCCATTATCGCCGAGATTCTGGTTGATACTGTCGACAGTGTTCTTGAACACATTGACATTGACGAAAAGTTCCTTGGTATCACTCTATTCGCACTCGTGCCCAACACAACCGAGTTCTTGAACGCCATCTCCTTTGCCATGAACGGAAATATTGCACTTTCTATGGAGATTGGTTCCGCCTACGCACTCCAAGTAATGCTTTTGCAGGTACCGGCTTTGGTTCTGTACTCTGGTGTTTGGGCACAGTGGATGGAACCTGGAGATGTTGCTGCCCACACTTTCAATCTGATCTTCCCTCAGTGGGACATGGTGACTATTGTCCTTAGTGTCTTCCTCATGGGTTGGGTCATTGGCGAAGGCAAGAGCAACTACTTCAAGGGATCTATCTTGATCCTCGCTTACTTGACCATCATTATCGGTTTCTGGTTCTCGAGCTGGAGTAGCGATAAGGTATGTTATTTCTCATTTTCTTTCTGCTCTACTTGTTGCTAACATTCTTCCAGGGTGGCATCAACAGCCTTATGGGTATTGATCGTTTCGATACACTTGCTCTTCCCACCGGCATCCAGACTTTCAATACGATTGGCAAGTCGACACGAGGACAGGCTTTTGGTTGAAACAGAACCACTTCCTTCTACATCACCTACTACTGTAATAATGTCTAAAGAACAAAGATTTAAAGCATGGCATGATGGCGTTTTTTGTGTTTTTCTGCTGTTTGCACCAGTTTGGGATACCAATTGAGTATTTTTGTTTTTGTTTGATTGTTTTTGTCTTTCTCTTCGCGGTGCATTGCTCATTGAGTAAGGTGGTGATATAGTTTATATACAAGAAGCTATAAAGATGTTTGGTAACATAGTATAACGTTCGAATGTGCAAGCCTATCGAAGAATCAAGTGCTCCTTGAGTCGCGCAAAAGCATTTTCTCGCAGGTTCTGTGGACATACTGTGGGAATAGAAGACATGTCGTAATCTACTCATCTACGTAGAACTGCAGAATATCGTTTGAGAACACATCTGCCGGTTCTGTCGCCCATCAGCAGAGATCTTTCCACTGGACTTTTCGATATGAATCAGATGTAACTGCCACTTTGGACCTGCCAGTAATGACGGCAGTAATAAACAAAAACGAAACCGGTTGCAAGCAGGATAGCAGTCAAACGGCATAAGATACGCTGCTCTCTCCTCAGCACTAAAGCAGTCGTATGCATGATGCTGGATTCAGACTCTCGTATCTACACATGACCTTTGAGTCAAACACGAGTCTGATAGATCGTCTTCTGTAGATCTACACAAGCAGATCCATCAGAGTAGCGCTTGCTCTTCGAGATTGAGATCACTGTGTCTTACGAGTCAAGCTAGCCTGCGAGTCAAGAAAGATATCAACAGTTGTAGACGGACTATGCCTCCTAGCCTATTCATGCTTAGCAGCACCGGACTCTCATCCGTACTCGACCGCTGCAAAGATCCACAATGCAAGCCAGAGCGAGCGAAAGTGAAAAGCAGGGAAAAACGCAAAAGAGTCATGCCAAAGACTAGAGCAAAACTGTGGAAGTGGAGACATCTTTCGACGATTCAGTGTTTCTGTGGACGAATGAGCATTCGAGGAATCATTTGTAGAGCATGAGAGCCGCGGTAGAAAGAAAGAGATCAGGAATGCATCAACGTTGAAAACCACCCGGCATACAAAAGGCTGTCTATTGCCGGAATGGACCCTTTGTTTTGCTTCTCTTCGCTTTCGCTTGTATTGCATGCGAGAGACAACATCACCGGGTATATCTTTCAATCTGGGCCACCAAACGAACTCAAACGGCGAAGAAACTAGATGTGATTAATCCATTTCTAGAAGTTATTGCTTTAGCACCATCTTTTCGGGGGAAGCTAGATCTTTGCCTTCCTTTTCGCGAAAGATGCGAGGTTTAAGCATTCTCTTGTGCTCGATTGAGTGTCGATATAAATTGCACTTTTAGACGGGAGAGATAGATTAATTTCCATCGGGCCGGGGCTTGCGCATCCGAATGGGTGATCCTCTTTGGCCATTGTGGAGAAAGGATTCTGGAAAGAGTAAGTTGCAGAAGAAAGTAGATTGTCGAGAGGTTGATGTGTCTGCTCTGTAGATTGTAGTAGAGTCAGTTTGGTGGGATCCAGAGAGTGGCTAACAGTCTAGCTTGTTGTACAAGAGCGGTCGATCAAAGAGATCCAGCTTTGCCCGAGTCAAACAGGAAGAGGAAAGAGCAAGAGTCGTTCTGTTGCCTACCTCAAGAGCTCAATCGAGTTCATCCGAGCCTTCTTGGGTTCTTGCCCAAAGCTCTCGTCAACCATTTAAGATTAAGCAACGATCGCTTTGTGACAAATCCGCAGATGGGGATATCCAAGATCTTACCGGGTCTTCAATTATTCAACGGTGCAATCATTGCCAACGAAGAAGGCGGCAGAAGAACAAGAAGAAAATGGTCCAGAAGTTGATGAATTGATTGGTTGATAGACATATTGCAGCACATTAATTGTATGTAGAGCCAGTCACAGGAATACAAAAAGGCACACTTTCTGCACATGCAAGGTACAGCAGCTTCGGAATAGCCACAGCCGGGGAAGAGGAGGGAGCAAGGCATGGCGTTTGAAGCTAGTCAAAGGTAAAAAGTTGCCTTGCGACTCATGGGTTTCGCCAGTGGTTTGTTTCAGCAGAGCATGCTAAAATCATCCAAAAGCCTGAAAGAGAAAGGGTACCTGCTTTCGATACACGAGAGTGGAGTAAAAGCATTGGCTCGAGCCTCATAGAAGGCATGGCAAAAATCGAGAGGCACAGACGCGGGAGTAAGTGGTTGAGCATTGGGTTGCACGACAGGAAGGCAGATATAACTACTGCATTGCTGTCTCATGCTCTCTTGTTTTCGACCATTTCCAATTCCAACTCTTCACTCTCTTTACGACAAACCAAAGCATCTAACCTCAAATACACTCTTTGAATCCTCTTCTATACCCAACAAACAACAACAACACAAATACCGCACATCATGCAGCTCCGTGTCTACACTTCTCTGGCCATCTTCGCCGCCACTGCCATGGCTGCTTCCACCACCACCTCTGCCGCCGCTGCCTCCTCATCAGCCGTCGACCTTACTGCCGGTGTCCCTCAATGCGGTGTATGTCCCCCCCTTACCTCAATCATCCCGCACCACAAAGACTAACAAGCAATAGATCCCCTGCATCCAGTCCGCCGTGACCGCATCCGGCTGCGCAGCCACCGATCCCGTCTGCCTCTGCACAACAGGCTCCAAGGCCTTCCAAGCAGCCGGCACAACCTGCCTCCTCCAAAACTCAGACTGCTCAGCCGCCGACCTCCAGAGCATAACGGCTATTGCCAAGTCCCGCTGCGGAACTCTTCTCGCTGCCAGTGGTGGTGATGTTTCTGCTGCTGCTGCTGCCTCTGGTTCGGCTACTGGATCTGCTTCCAAGTCTGCTGCTTCTGCTACTTCCACTGGTGGTGCTATGCAGTTTGGTGCTAGCATCATGGCTGTTGGTGCTGGTGCTCTTGCCTTTGTCCTTTAAGGTGGATGTGTTTCTTGAGAGTTCTTTATGGGATGAACAGCACACTTTTGCTGTATTTTCGGTCTGGTGGGGAGAGTTTGTGTATACAAAAACCGGCCTCTTTGTTTCAACGATACCCAAGGAGAGGGGGTCGCAGCATTATTTTTCATATCATTCTGGAGCGACAGTTGCATTTTTCGGGGAATAATATTTTTTCTTTCTTTTCATAACTGTTTTTCTTATTTGACGATAGTAGTCCACTTTGTGACCCATGCTGTGAACTCGTCGTCTTTGTCGTTCCAGTCGGTCTTTAGTAGATTGGCTGCCGAGCATGCATTCTCAACACACGTGGCGAGGATGGTATCGACTTGGTGAGCATCAAGCTCGTAAAAGGCGTTTGCGAGGTCATCGACAAATTCAGGCAATTCCTTGAGTAAATGCATAAGTTTGTCCAGAGTCAAGATATTGACCTTTTTCGAAGCAATTTCTGGCGTGAAAGTCTTGAGTCTTCGTTTTGTGATTGCGGCGTAGAGGAATTGTATCTTTTTCAACTTGTCGGCGGCCGTTTCGAGGCGCTCTTTCAGGTCTGGACGATCCTTAGGTAATTTGTTTGCGGCGGAAAACATGTCGTCAAATTCGTCTTGATCGTTTCTGTCGTGGAGGCCGTCGCTGGTGGAGTCTGCATCATCCTCATCGTCGTCGTCTTCGTCTTCATCATCGTCATCTCCGTCACCCTCTTCCCACTCCTTAAGTTCTTCAATGGCGTCGTTGATGGTGTCTCGTAGTTCCTGAGCTTTTAGCACAGCCAGGCCAGCAATTCCGGTCTTTTCCAATTGTATCAGAGCGTCGCAGGCATCCCACAAAACACCGGTAGAAGCAAGAGTGTCCTTGGAGGAGTTTGAAGCGGTTTCCTCTCTGGCAACATCGAGAACCTCGTCGAGAAAGGAGAGAGTCTCACGCATGACTGTGCGGACTTTAGCCACGACATGGTGGTGCAGGAAGACACCCCAGAGGTCAGGACGGCAGAGCTCGACAGCGGACATCATGGCGGGAAGACATGTTTGGGTGGCGTCTCGGAGGACTGTGGTGACGGCAGAAGGAGTAAAGGGCTTGTTTATGAGGAGGAGAGCGAGCTTTGTCGTGTGAGCCTTGAGCAAGGTGGCACTGTCGCGAAGGACATGCAGCGGGTTTGGTGGATTGGGTGGCAGTTGGCTTGACGAGTCTGTGGACGCATTTGGAGCGAGGGAGGCGAGGTATTGAGCGACCAGAGCACGCTGAGTCTGTGCAAGGTCTACGAGTGTCTGTGAGGCGGCCATAGCTGAAGTGTGTCGTGGTGTATGAGGAATGCGACAAGTTTGAATAATTTCTTGAAGCATGTCGCCAAGAATCAATGACATCTTGTCAGCCAAACTCGCTTCTAGACCTCGTCATTGGTAGAGAGTAAACATGAACGAAGATTGTCTCTAAATGTCGCGAACCCTCGTCGTCGACGTCGGCGCATGGTCTCTCAAAGCTGGATATGCCTCAGACGGTAACAGCACCGACTGCCACGTCGCTCCCAACTGTATCACCAAATCGCGCGACAACAAGACCTATGTTGGCTCACAACTATCACAATGCGCCGACTATGGTGACATGACCTTTCGCCGTCCTGTCCAGAAAGGATATATCGTCAATTGGCCAGCTCAAGTCGCCGTTCTGGACAACGAACTCGATCATCTCCAATGCGATACTACAGACACGAATCTGATCATCACCGAGCAACCCAATGCACCACATCAACTCACCCAGAACCTGCATCAGATGCTATTTGAGCACTTTGACTTTGCCGCCGTCTATCGTTCTACTGGTCCCTCGTTGAATGCCTATAACGACACTCGCTCTCTATTCGGCGATCCTGCTCTCGCAGACCCATCGGCCATCCAACCAGCCGATGCCCTGCTCGTCGTAGACAGTGGACACAGCCACACAACAATCACCCCTCTCCTCCAAGGCCGGCCCATCCATCCTGCCGTACGCCGTCTCGATATTGGTGGTAAACACCTAAACAACTACCTCGCCGAACTCATCTCTCTCCGCCACTTCTCCCTCATGGACGAACCTCACATCGTCTCCCAAATAAAAGAAGACGCCTGTTACCTCTCTACAAACTTTACTCAAGACCTGGATGCGGCAAAAGCAAAAGATCCAAGTATTGTAGTCGATTACGTCCTTCCAGACTATGAGCGCCATCACCGCGGCTTCATTCGCCCACACGATGCATCCCACAAAGCAAAAATGGAACGTTTGGGTGTCAGACAACCAGAAGATCCCTTAAACACACGTGAAGAAGTTTTTCCTTTGGCGAACGAGCGCTTCGTCGTTCCTGAAATGTTGTTTACGCCTTCGGATATTGCTATGCCGCAATCTGGTATCGCAGACACCATACTGCAGAGTCTACAGTGTCTACCTGAGTTGTTGTGGCAGCCCATGCTGGCCAACATCCTACTCGTGGGTGGAAACACTCTAATCCCTAACTTTGTGGAGAGAGTAGAGACAGGAGTGAGAATGTTGGCACCCGAGGACATGATTGTTCGTGTAAGGAGAGCTAAAGAGTATGTTCATCTTCCCTTCTCTCATCCATCCATTATACTTCCAATGAAACATTCAACTGACGGTACTCCAAACAGTCCCATAACATCAACATGGCAAGGAGGCTGTCGAATGGCAAACGACAAAGACCTCCTCAAAAACGTTCTGATCTCACGACAAGAATACCAAGAACACGGTCCGAATTGGGTAGCCAGACAATTCGCTACTAGAAGGCCTACGAATGCCAAAGAATAGTAACAATACATAAAAACGCCTTTGAGGCAGGAGAAACGTGAAAAATAAATATTTACACATTGATCTAGTCATCTAATAGGCATACTGTTTGACAGAAACGTGTATAAAAGCATAGCCATGATAGCAAAATTTCAATTGTTTGTGAATGTTTACTTGAAGTCTTTCTTTCTGCAGTCGAAGCATTCCCTGACACTCCAGCTTGCGAGTACATGAACTCATCATCTCTGTCAAATCCGACCTTTTCCTTGTCCATCTTCTCATCGCTAGTGAACACCTCAAGCGCCACTACTGCTCCCTTTTCACTCACGACAAACCGTTTTGAGTTGCACCGATTGTAGCAGACATTGACACCACCATAGCTGTCTACTTGTATATTCGAGACCTGGGTCGATATCGAGGTTGCTCTTCCTTCACGTATCCGCTATTTGACTACGACGCGTCAAGAATACGTAAACAGTGCACGAGGAGTCATGTCAGGCAGAGAAGGTCAGAGACAGGGTGCGCTTTGAAGGTGTTCTGCTCAAGTAGACGAGCTCCTCTGTTGTTTGATAGGAGAAGTCAGCCATGTGTATCAACTACTTGAAATCAAATTCTCGTAAAAGTCTTTGGGATGGTAGGGTAGTCAAACTCCACTGTCACTTGACGATATGGCTGCGACGATTAGCAGCCCAGGAGATTTGGCACGTCAAAAAACATGTTCATCTTGAACATCAACCCATCTAGCTTTCGAGTAGGCTAGGGTCGTGTAGTCTTGTTGTTTGGACAATCTTTCCAACCTTACCTGTGATGAGGTAGTACGAAGAGGTCCGGATTCGGATATACCAATACGCGTACCGATCTGGTTGACCATACCACGGAAAGGTTGACCATACTACAGAAAGACCAACGACAAAAAGACGAAGATGAAGATGAAGATGAAGATGAAGATCAAAGACTTTGAGAATAAAAAGTGTTTGTAATTTGTGGCAGTGATGCCTAGTCCTTCTTGAATGAATGTATTGAAAGAGAGGAAACAATGATCATGTACACCTTAAGCCCTCGTTTCCGAATGAATACAACCACCCCAAACGCCTTCGCCAATGCCATGAGAAACAAAAGTGATGCTGAGCAAGGAAACAATGACTCAAAATAAAAAAGACAGATGAGAAATCAAAAACAAGCCAAATGAATGTACAACCGCTCAGGGATATAAATATATGTAGACATGCTCGTCACGTCTTTCAGGACGTACGAGCGAAGAGAAGAGACACATGAAGTCTCTTACAGCAAAGAGGATAATAAAGAAATGGATCATCAGACACAGCCAAACCAGGGTGACCTTTGACCAGTTTTGCGGCCGGCGATAAAGGACCTCATCCACTGACACTCGGTGGTGCGGTCTTGAAAATCATAACGAGTCTAGCGTCCGAATTGGGCAAAGAGATCACTCATGTCAGAGTCGCCGAAGGACGTCTCAATTCTAGTGAGCTCCGGCAGAGTTGGTGGGGGCGAGAAGGCGTCTCTGGCCGAAGGAGAGTATCCAGGACGACGTTGAGATGACGATTGACTGACTCTGCTTTGCGAGCTGTAGGTTCTGTGTGAAGCAGGTCTTTCGAAGTTCTGGGCCTGAGTAATCCGAGTGGCCTGAGAGTACTGCGAAGACTGTGTCTGGGTCTTGGAGATGGGCGACAATGGTGGTAGGACTGGAGGATACTGTGCAGTTTGTGTGGTGTAGAGACTCGCCGGTCTTTCGCTTGAGGAGTCGCTCTGGATGGTCTGTGTGTGCTCGATGGTAGGACGAACGACCTCAGGCTCATCCATTACCATGGCATCAGGGCCCTGAGGCATGTCGTCGTCTACGATGGCAGATCCACTGGTGTGAGAGTTGAATGTGAAGAGACCACTCTTTCTGCGAGAGAACCACGAGCTGCTTTTTCTCTTTCTCAAAGGCGGCTGCATAGTTTCTTGGCCGGGCTTAACGACGACATAATCATCTTCTGCGGCGCGCTTGACACCTCTGGAACTGGTAGTGCTGTCGGAAGCCGGACGATCGGAAGAGGCGGTTTGTGGAGGGTTTTGTGAAGAAGGAGTCGAGACGAGAGAAGTGCGCGAGTTGCCGAAACTGCTCTTCAGGCTCGACAGAGAAAACAGTTTCTGCATGCTGATCGATCTACGTCGGCCATTGTTGGCGGGGCCTTTGGGCACAGGCAGCTGGGAGCCGAAACTGTCATGGCGGTGGTTG
>SWBH01000627.1:0-10318 GCA_024195465.1 Aureobasidium sp. EXF-8845
GAGCCCATTCTCTCTCGTTTCGACATCCTCTGTGTGGTCCGCGATACAGTCGATCCCGAAGAAGACGAACGTCTGGCCGCTTTCGTTGTGAACTCCCACGGCAGAGCTCACCCTACTCTTAGCGGCACCATTAACGACGCACCAGTCAACAGCATGCAAGACGCCAACATGGACATTGACGGCGACCAAGGAACCAGCAAGCAAGGCGAGATCTCGCAAGAGATGTTGAGGAAGTACATCCTCTATGCTCGCGAAAGGTGCCGTCCTAAGCTGGTCTCGATCGATCAAGACAAGATTGCTAGATTGTTTGGAGATATGCGCAAGGAAAGTCTTGCTACAGGTGCTTATCCCATCACTGTCCGTCATTTGGAGTCTATCCTTCGTATCGCCGAGTCATTCTGCAAGATGCGTCTGTCCGAGTTCGTCAGCAGTGCTGATATCGACCGCGCCATCTCCGTTGCCGTTGATTCGTTTGTTGGCAGTCAGAAGATGAGCTGCAAGAAATCTTTGGGCAGAGCGTTTGCAAAGTATACACTCAACAGACCTGGTGCTGTGCGAAGCAACAGGAACGCTAGGGCTGGTGCTGCAAATGTTGGTGTTGCTGCTTAAAGTTGGATTTCGTAATTTCGGGTCTGGATGGATATTGGACAGGGGTGTTTTGGGAGTCGTGCGAGATATACCTTGTGTCCTTTTTTCGCGTTCTGTTTCTTCTTTCTCCACATACTGGTAGCTGGCAATTTGCACAATACTATTCAGAGACATGTCATCCACAGGAATGTGTATGTGCAAAGACGAGCTACGCGATGAGTGATGTCTGGGTTTGTAGTTTCTACAGTGCTCTTTCGAAAGGACTGTCACCTCTCAAAGGAGAGGTCTCTGGCATCGATCAGCACTGTGCTTCCCTACAGCATTGCTGAGTCACTCCAGAAGAGGTTGATTGTGACCGGGTATAGTACATTCGAAGCCTTCAACATCATAATTTTACACTCTCAGCACCATCTTCTTCATATCCTCATACCCATGTTCCTCGCCATATTGACCGTAGCCATCCTCTGAAAACTCATCCACTCACCAATATTCCTCCACGCTCCACCCACCAATCTCGCCTCTTCCAACCTCCTATTCAAAAATTCTTCTGTATCTTTGAAATCTGTGCTTTGATCTGTGGTGGAGTATGTTTCTGTTGCTGCGTAGATTGAACTCAAAGTCATGCGTTTGGTGTACCAAGAAGTGTCTACCGCGTCGTCGCCGGCGAGGAACCAGATTTCGTCTGCGAGGAGGAAGAGTTCGCGGAGGGAAGCGGGGATATTGCCGGCTAGGGACATGAGACCTAATGCCTGATTTTTGTTTCGTTAGTAAAGTACATTGCAAAGGTCAGTATGTGGAAGGGAAGGGATCAAATAACGTACCTCTTGCCATCTCGCCTGTACATCAACCTCAACATTCCCCCTCAACCTCTCCATGACCAAACTTTTGACTTTTCTCGTCTGTCCTACCGCTGCTTCCTCGGGAAATTGTATTTTATCCTTCAACCCCAATCGTTGCGTCCGTAAATGGTACAGCACCAATTCAAATTCGGCTTTGGGGAATAGGTTTGTAGAGACATCTAGGTATCCTGCGTCGCGGGCACCATTGCGTAGAGACAGGTTTGTCCAGCCGGTTATGGGGACATGAGATAATGCTGAAGAGAGGATTGCGGTCTCGGTTGGTGGGTATGGTGGTGGGAGGGGGGTTTCGTAGCTGTAGTATGTGCGTGTTGTGGAGGCGAGGCGGGGGAGTGTGGAGGGGTGCAGAAGTTTGCGTGTTGTCGGTGTGCGAAGTATTCGAGACATCGTTTGTGGTTGTGTTGGTGGTAAGTTGGTGTGAAGGCGAGAGTTCGTACTGGTATGGAATCTTTGGACGATGTCATCGGTGACTTCTCCGCTTGCCGTGGTGCCAAGGCTTTGACTATAACAATATATATGTTCCTACTATGCATGAATTGTAGCTGGGATCTAGAGCTCTACGATACTCAGGTGATTTCGACAATATTAGAATAGATCGAGTTTGACATTTGGATATTCGAATTTGCTGATATGTTCGCAGTATGAGGCATGCTATAAGTTCCATGGAGCGCTTCGCTGCACAAAGCTTCTGAAATATAGGATACTCACTTGGAGATGCACAGTACTCCGAACCAACGGGAGACCAAGCAATAGTAAGTCATTCGTTCATAGATGATCATCATCGATGCTGATGTACATAACCCTTCGCAAAGGTTGAGTACGAGGTCGATATTATTCAGAAGCAGGGTCATCCCACATACAACTTTGACTTGGGGGCAAAATCACAACCACAAAAGCAGAGTCAAGAAGTTGAGTTAGGAAAGAGCTATCAAGCTGTATGCATTCGGTTTCTGAATAATGCTGTCGTAAGGTTGGTTCATAAGAGTGTCGAGGCCAAGAAGAACATCTGATGCGTGGTTTACCAGCGGTCATCATTGTTGTTGTTGTCGTCGTAGCGTTCGTCATCTCTGCCTTGGTCATAGGAGTTGTCCATGTTATCGCCGAATCTGTCAACGTCATCGCCCCAGCGCTCAACCTTGCCGACACCCTCTCCAGCGAAACCAGCAATGTCCTCAGGCACATCTTCGACATCCTGCTTAGCATTGTCCCATTTGTTCTCCATACCGTACTTGACGTTGTCGTAGTCGTTCTCAATGTCCTGGGGAATGTCTTCGACCTCACCAACCTTTGTGACAAATTAGTATGTGATCGACTTGCCTGTGGTTGTGAAGCTTACCTTGCGGCCAGTCCAGCGAGCTGCATCTTCAGGGGCATCCTCCACGCGGTTCTCGAAACGGTCGAAGTCGCCCTCGGCTCTGTACTTGTCTTCTTCCCAGTCTTGCTTGACTTCGTGACCCTCGTGCATGAGCAATGCACCTCCAGCAAGACCAGCTGCAGCACCCATGGCTCCGTATGCTACGTTGTGGTTCTTCTTCTGTTGAGGCTGCTGTTGTTCGTAGCCACCGTACTGTTGGCCTTGAGGGGGACCTTGGTTGTAACCGCTTCCGTATCCGCCGCCGTATCCACCAGCTTGGCCAGGGTGCTGGAAAGTGCGTTCGCCGTTTTGCTCGTTGATAAAGAGCCAGCGGTTCTCGCGATCATCCCAGACAGCACGCCACGGAGGAGGGACTTGGGGTGTGCCTTGGCCAGCGCCGTAGCCCTGTTGTTGACCGCCGTAGCCTTGCTGCTGGCCGCCATAGCCCTGCTGCTGACCACCGTATCCTTGCTGGGGACCACCGTAGTTGCCTTGAGGTTGGTTGTAGTTGTTGCCGCCTTGATTGTAGCCACCTTGCTGGCCACCGCTGCCACTCTGGCCCTGGCCGCCGGTGAACTCACTGATCAGATTGCCGAGCAAACCCATGTTGTGAAGTGTGAGTGAGATGAGTTGTGTATGGAGAGTGTGAGATAAGTTGAGGAAAGAAGTTCAGGATGATTTAGAAGAGAAGTGAGGATGATAAGCGGAGTGGAGGGATGATGAAAGAGCTGTCCTAGCTGAGGGTTGACCGCATTGATCTAGAATCAGCCCCGCGTCACATCGAACAACGAACACGACATGAGGTAATTTTGGGCGAGCGGATTGGCTTGTCAACACAGCGTTAACCACGTCTCTTGTTTCTGTGGCTGTGCATATCTATTTGTAACCTTGCTCAACCTGCCGACCGGATCGCAAGCCTCATCGCCTACTGTTGCGGCCGCAATGGTATTCCTCTCGGTCCAGACCTCCTTTACCCTGAAAGACAGCTCTTTGGTTGGGTCTGTGCGAATAAGCCTTTGTCTAAATGCTTGGTCTACTAAGCTTCGTTCCCAACTGATGACGAGCTTGGCGACAGCTATGAATCTGTAGTGTCGTTGCCATCAGTCTGTTGCCATCACACCCTTGAGTTTCCATCTAAATCGTTTGTTGACAACGAATTCGCGAAGTCCATACGCGTGGAAAGCATGAAGAGGGCAAGACAAGAAACAGCGAAGCAGAACATTTGCTCAATGCTTGCCTCTGAAGTATTGTCTCTACACTGACTTCCTGGTCTGGGTCCCAATCACACGTGTGCGATGCGGTGTCTTCAGGCCTGTCGAGGATGACCGTTTACCTGATGGAGTTGAGCCGGCCGCGATGTCTGGAGTTGTTTGTTTGCCAGTCTCTGGTCGTGTTTCATCATCTGGCTAGGCCCTCGATGTCCTTTTCCATGCTGTTGACTCTAGATTGGAGTGCTCTTTTCTTGTCCTCGAGAGCGCGAATCTCCTCTTCCTCATCCATTGGGTCTCCGATCATGTGGACTGTGGGCTCGATGTGGTCATCCTGATAGTCGTAGTCGTCTTGATCATAGCCATCATGGTTCTGATGCAGATGGTCTAGTTCGGCGGATTGTATTGCGACTCGTTCTTCGTAGTGAGCAATGTTGGCACTCAATTGGGCGTATCGGTTTCTCAGTTCACCAATTCTGTCAAAAGCACCTGGAACTGGACTGTTGTAATAGAGTTAGAATGAAGCGTAGCGTTTCCAGAAGAGGAACAAACATACTAGACTCTACAGAGCTTCTCTGCACCTCGCAGCAGAAGCTCGACATCGATATCGCCCTTGTTCTGCTTTCCACTGTGTCCAGTCCTAGTCTTGCGATACAAGTCACCACCAAGAACAGCAGCGACAGCGGTATGGCGACGCGGTGGTCTTTGAGTGCTTGATGTAGCGATAGATCGAGAAGCCGGAGTAGTAAAGTTGGAAGAGATTTGCTGGATTTGCGACTTGGAAGGTACGGGAGGAGGAGCGATAGAGAAGAGAGCGCGTTCGTGTTGCTCGGTGTCTCTGATCAGGGCGGTGATGTCGTGGTGGCTAAGAAGGGCATTGGTGAACTGTTTCGGCCGGGAGAATGGAAGGTCGGATATGGACGAGGCACAGAGGGAGATTTGGTCCAGATGCGAGGATAGTAGAGACGAAGTCATGGTTGTGTTGGCCGTCAGAGAGTTTGTCAAGAATTAAACAAAAATGTGTAAACAAATGCGCGGGCTCGCATGTGATGATTGAGCGGCGGGAGCGAGACACGAGCTCCGGCTTGCTTGCCTTGGCTCTCTTTCCGTCATCGACCATCGACCATCGCCATCGGCCTTCAGACAGCAGCAGCACCATCAGCTCCAACTCGCCGAAACACTCAACTCCATCATCTCACTTCATCCACACGAGACCGCGCACTACCTTATCTCTCTCGCACGCACGCACTCGTCTCTGTCTCTGAACATTACCATGGCCGACAAGATGGAAGGCGTCGAGGTCGCCTCTGCTCCTGTCGACAACGCTCCCACCGCTGAACAGCTTTCACAATGTACTTTAGCTTATCCATACCACCAATCGCTATACTGACATGCAGTCCAGCTATCATCGCCAACTTTGCTCTCCTCGATCAAGCCGTTGCCCGTTTTGATGGACGCTTCACCCTTCGTGTACTCCGCTCAATATCGAGCGTGCGCAAGAGCTCTCACCTCCATCATGCCCTGTCGACCGCCATTGCTTCGCTTTACGCCTCACATCAAGACTCGCCCGACAAGCACTTCTTGGAGT
Source organism: Aureobasidium sp. EXF-8845 (assembly GCA_024195465.1). Lineage (NCBI taxonomy): Eukaryota > Fungi > Ascomycota > Dothideomycetes > Dothideales > Saccotheciaceae > Aureobasidium > Aureobasidium sp. EXF-8845. The sequence goes on from SWBH01000627.1 coordinate 5,596, forward strand.
CTGCTCTCCAGAACAAGTCCTCCGCTCCCGCCAACGGCACCGCCAACAAGGACGAGCATGTCCTTCCAGAATCCTTCATCTACCTGGCCGTCCTGATCCAGGTTCGACTTTGTCTATTCTTTGCTGCAACATCACCTCTCTGACTTCTCCCACTAGGTCTACCTCTACGATGCGCAAAAATACTCACACGGTGCCGAGTTCTCATCTGCTCTGGTCGACAGAGTACGAGAGTACAATCGCCGCACACTGGACTCGCTCGCCGCAAAGTCCTACTTCTACTACCACCTCTTCCACGAGCAGCTCGACCCCAAGCCGCCATCCAAGCAATCGCCCGTTATTGCCACGAGATCAAAACTCCTGGCTGCTCTCCGTAGCGCAGTCCTACGCAAGGACAACGACACCCAATCCGCCGTCATTGTCCTCCTCCTCCGCAACTATATCTCGACCGCCGACATCAACCAGGCCGATCTTTTGGTTAACCAGACCACATTCCCCCCGAGCGCCCCCAACAACCAAGTCTGCCGCTACCTCTACTACCTCGGTCGCATTCGCGCAATCCAACTCTCATACACTGCAGCTCAAGAGCACTTGACAAGTGCCACCCGCAAGTCTCCCACCAACAACGTTGCATCTGGCTTCTACCAGTCGGCGATGAAGCTTTTGATCATTGTCGAGCTTCTTATGGGTGATATCCCAGACAGAGCCATCTTCAGACAGCCCTCGCTCGAGCGTGCACTCTACCCTTACTTCCGTCTGGTCCAGGCCGTTCGTGTCGGCGATCTGCAAAGCTTCGTCCGCGTTGTCGAGGAGAACGCAACCCAATTCCGCCGCGATGGCACCTACACTTTGATTCTCCGCCTGCGTCAAAACGTTATCAAGACTGGTGTTCGCATGCTCTCTTTGTCATACTCTCGCATTTCGCTTCGCGACATCTGCTTGCGTCTTGGTGTTGAGAGTGAGGAGTCTGCCGAGTATATCGTCGCGAAGGCCATTCGCGATGGTGTCATTGAGGCTACTCTGGACCACGAACACGGTTTCATGGAGTCCAAGCAGGCAGGAGACATTTACGCCACGAGAGAGCCTGCCGAAGCTTTCCACGAGCGTATCAAGGCTTGCCTGAGCATTCACGACGAATGTGTGATGGCCATGAGATATCCTATGAACAAGCACAGACAGGAGCTGAAGAATGCTCAGGAAGCACGCGAAAGAGAACGTGAGCTTGCCAAGGAGATTCAAGACGGCGACATGGACGAAGATGACGCTGGCGAGTTCGAGGGCATGTGAGCACGGAAATGCATATAGATACGCAACTGGGCTATGTACGATCAAGATGTGCCTGGTCAAGGGGGAGACATGGAGTGTTTCATGAGCAGCATGGCGTCCGCCGGTTGGTGCATAGAACATCTTTTTCAGCAAAATAATGACAACTTTTCTCGTTCAGACACCATCTCTTCTGATGTTCTAGAGATCGCTCGAGTATCGTAAAGCTCTAGATTCCAGCCACAATTCATGCCTAGTAGGAACATATATATATTGTTATAGTCAAGCCTTGGCATCATTGCGAGCGGAGAAGTCACCGATGACATCGTCAAAGATTCCATACAGTACGAACTCTCGCCTTCACACCTTCCTACAACAACATACACAAATAACCATGTCTCAAATACTTCGCACACCATCAACACGCAAACTCCTGCACCCCTCAACTCTCCCCCGCCTCGCCTCCACAACACGCACATACTACAGCTACGAAACCCCCCTCCCACCACCCTACCCACCAACCGAAACCGCAATCCTCTCTTCAGCACTATCTCACGTCCCCATAACCGGCTGGACAAATCTATCTCTACGCAATGGCGCCCGCGATGCAGGATACCTAGACGTGTCCACAAATCTATTTCCCAAAGCCGAATTTGAATTGGTGTTGTACCATTTACGGACGCAGAGGTTGGGATTGAAGGATAAGATACAATTTCCTGATGAAGCAGCGGTGGGACAGACGAGAAAAGTCAAGAGTTTGGTCATGGAGAGGTTGAGGGGAAATGTTGAGGTTGATGTACAGGGGAGATGGCAAGAGGTAACGATTGCTCTTATGCTTCCTCAAGAATGAACTTACTAACAACCCGAAAACAGGCACTGGGTCTCATGTCCCTAGCAGGCAACATCCCCGCTTCCCTCCGCGAACTCTTCCTCCTCGCAGACGAAATCTGGTTTCTCGCCGGCGACGATGCAGTAGACACTTCCTGGTACACCAAACGCATGACTTTGAGTTCAATCTACGCAGCCACAGAAACATACTCCACCACAGATCAAAGTACAGATTTTAAAGATACAGAAGAATTCTTGAATAGGAGGTTGGAAGAGGCGAGGTTGGTGGGTGGAGTGTGGAGGAATGTTGGTGAGTGGGTGAGCTTTCAGAGGATGGCTACGGTTAATATGGCGAGGAACATGGGTATGCGGATATGAAGAAGATAAGGTGGGGAAAGAGGATGGAGTGGTGGAAGTGTAAGATTATGATGACGAAGGCTTCGAATGTACTATACTCGGTCACAATCAACCTCTTCTAGAGTGACTCAGCAATGCTGTAGGGAAGCATAATGCTGATCGATGCCAGAGACCTCTCCTTCGAGAGGTGACAGTTCTTTCGAAAGAGCAGTGCAGAAACTACAAATCCAGACATCACTCATCGCGTAACTCGTCTTTGCACATACACATTCCTGTGGATGACATGTCTCTGAAAAGTATTGTGCATATTGACAGCTACTAGTATGTAGAAAAAGAAGAAACAGAACGCGAAAAAAGGACACAAGGTATATCTCGCACGACTCCCAAAACACCCCTGCCCAATATTCATCTAGCCCGAGATTACGAAACCCAACTTCAAGCAGCAACGCCAACATTTGCAGCACCAGCCCTAGCATTCCTGCTGCTACGCACAGCACCAGGTCTGTTAAGCGTGTACTTTGCAAACGCTCTGCCCAAAGATTTCTTGCAGCTCATCTTCTGACTGCCAACAAACGAGTCAACAGCAACAGAGATGGCGCGGTCGATGTCAGCACTGCTGACGAACTCGGACAGACGCATCTTGCAGAACGATTCGGCGATACGGAGGATAGACTCCAGATGGCGGACAGTGATGGGATAAGCACCTGTTGCAAGACTCTCCTTGCGCATATCTCCAAACAATCTAGCAATCTTGTCTTGATCGATCGAGACCAGCTTAGGACGGCACCTTTCGCGAGCATAGAGGATGTATTTCCTCAACATCTCTTGCGAGATTTCGCCTTGCTTGCTGGTTCCTTGGTCGCCGTCAATGTCCATGTTGGCGTCTTGCATGCTGTTGACTGGTGCGTCGTTGATGGTGCCGCTAAGAGTAGGGTGAGCTCTGCCGTGGGAGTTCACAACGAAAGCGGCCAGGCGTTCGTCTTCTTCGGGGTCGACTGTATCGCGGACCACACAGAGGATGTCGAAACGAGAGAGAATGGGCTCAGTGAGCTCGACGTTCTGACTGAATGGGACAGTCCCGTTGTATCTGCCGCCGATAGGGTTGGCTGCTGCAACGACTGCACAACGAGCTTGTAATGTTGTGACGATACCAGCCTTGGAGATGGAAATGGTTTGTTGTTCCATAGCTTCGTGGATAGATGTGCGGTCTTGATCGTTCATCTTGTCGAACTCGTCGATCAGGCAGACTCCTTTGTCTGCCAATACCAAGGCACCTCCTTCCAGAGTCCACTCAGAGGTCATAGGATCGCGCCGTACGGATGCGGTCAAACCAACAGCTGAAGCACCCTGACCTGTGGCAAATACGGCCCTGTGTGCAGTACTCTCTATGTACTTCAACACTTGCGACTTTGCAGTACCAGGATCTCCGAGAAGCAGCACGTTGATGTCACCTCTGATGGAGTGTTTGCCTTGAGCTTCCTTGCTCACACCACCGAATAGACTGAGTGCAACCGCTGTCTTGATGTCGGTATGACCGTAGATACTCGGCGCGATGCTGTTGATGATCTTGTTGATAATCTGGGGATCTTTTGACAGGTCACGAATGTCATCCATGTCTTGCTCGGTCAGCCTGAAGCCAGAGAGCTGATCGTGAGATTTGACGACATGGTTGGCTTCGAGGATGGTCGCAAAGACGGGGAAACCGTTCTTGTTGTTCAAGTTGGCATCGTAATTGTTGCGGTAGATACCAGTGATCTCGACTTCCTCGCCAGGCTTGGCCGAATCAATCAAATCCCACAAAAGAATGACTTCTCTGTGGCGAGGCAGACGACCAGCAGGCACGGTTCCGGGCGACTCTTGGAGAGTGATCTTTTGGTAGTTGCGGTAGACGGTCTTCTCTGAGTTGATGGTGAAGGGACCACGAGACTGACAGTTTTGACAGAACGAGATCTTGACTTCAGAGTTGGAGTCTTGGGGGAATGGACCCAGAGTGACACCGCACTTGGTGCAGTCAAATTTGATGTACTTGAGCTGAGGGAAAACACCACTACGGCGTGTCACAACACCGCTAACTCTGACAAGACAGTTGAGATGGCTTTGTCGCAATTCTCTCAAAGTATAGGCTGTGGGTAAACCATTGATGCGGACGTGGATCTCGGAATGGATGCGCTCGTAATCAGGATAGTGGTAGAGAGTAACGTCCATGGCAACACGATCGAAGATTTTGAGCGTCTCGACGGGTACGTTGGCGATGAAGTATGCCATTGTCGGCTTTGTC
>SWBH01000628.1:0-10317 GCA_024195465.1 Aureobasidium sp. EXF-8845
GTCCTCGACATGGGCTGTGGTAAGGGTGGTGATCTGCAGAAATGGCAATCTGCTCCTCAAACACCACGTCTCTATGTTGGTGTCGATCCGGCTGATGTGTCCATCGACCAAGCAAGAGGTAGATACGTCGAGATGCAACGACGAAGGAGGGGACCCAGAAACGCCAAACACCTTGAAGCTCACTTCTTCGCTCAAGACGCTTTTGGTGTCAGTCTGGCCAACATTCCCATAGTACGGGAGGTTGGTTTTGACCCTCACGCCGGTCCAGACACCACTGGCGCTATCACCGCTCGCTTCTCGCAAGGAGGCTTTGACGTTGTCTCGATGATGTTCTGCTTGCACTATTCCTATGAGAGCGAAGAGAAGGCCAGGGGTATGCTCAAAAACGTTGCTGGTGCTTTGAAAAAGGGTGGACGTTTCCTCGGTGTCATGCCCAATTCGGACATTATCCGCAGGAAAATTGAGCAGCACATGAAAGGCGGCGTGAAGCCCTCGGAAACGACAAAGGAAGATTCGCCGCCGGCTGGTCTGAACTACGATGATGATGACGACTGGGACCCCGAAAAGCCCTCTGGCGGTGCTACTGCTGCTGAAGACGGTGGATGGAACCCCGAACAGAGTCTAGATCCACATCTCCAAAATGACGAAGACGATTGGGATCCGGAAAAGCCTCTCCAAGCGCCTCAAGTCGCAAATGGAACCGACAATAATGACGACTGGGACCCCGAAAAGAGTCTACAACCCACAGTCAACGGAACCGCCGACAACGACGACTGGAACCCCGAAGCCCCAGCCGACAACGCAATCGCCGGCGAAGAAAAGCCAAAGTCTATCGTCAAAGAACCAGCACTACCAAAAGAACCTCTAGAATGGGGCAACTCGATTTACAAAGTCAAGTTCCCAGACTCGCAACCTTTACCCTTCGATGGTGTCTTCAGACCTCCCTTTGGCTGGAAATACTTCTACTACCTTGAGGAAGCGGTCGATGTTCCCGAGTTTGTGGTTCCTTGGGAAGGTTTCCGTGCGCTGGCTGAAGAGTATGGGCTTGAGTTAATGTATCGTAAGCCTTTCCCAGAGGTTTGGGAGGATGAGAAGGATGATTATGAACTTGGGCCGCTGAGTGAGCGTATGAGAGTTAAGGATAGAGAGGGAAGGTTCTTGGGTACTAGGGAGGAGATGGAGGCGGCTGGCTTTTACCACGCCTTCTGTTTCTACAAGATCTAGAAGAAATATCTGAATATCGCAGCCACTGACGGATCAGAATTCGATGCGTTCTTGCATTAAAACCCGACGACCACTATAAAACAAGCATAATCCCAGAAGTGCCCTTGTCGTCATTGAATGGCTTGGAGAATTTTGAGTCTACTGATCTTCCATGATTCACATTATTTAAACCGGACTGACTCGATGCATACCGTACTTGACCTCTCACTGCATTGAGCAGAAGCAACCTATCAGTGGGACCTCAGTATACGTAGCTTCGTTATGGTCTTCCTTTGAGCTATGCGTATCTCGGGAAAAAGAGTGAGTAGGTGCTTAGTGTAACGGCTTTTCAGAACTTTATTCAGAGGCTGGGATGGTAGGTTAACATGACGGAAGTAGACAAACTAGTATCGTATAGGAGGTGGTATCAGTGACCAAGACTACTTGGACATAACACAGTGGCAGGTTGATGGTAGAACTGCTGACATATTGACAAGGACATATAAGAGTCGAGTGATCAAAGTGGGGTGATCATGACGACTCCATGCAAGGAGATGCAAAGTGCAAGAAGGAAAATGATGAGTGGTATGTAATGGTCTGGAAAGCGACACCAGACTCGTTCAACCACGGAACAGTTACGATATCTTCGATGTGCCCCTCGTGGCTCTCAACAACCATCCACATCTTTCGCCTTCAGCCTCAGAAAGTTCTCAAAGTACTTCCCAGCACTCTCCAGATCCCACAAACCGCCAATATAAGCAACATGTTGATCAGGACGAACGACAACCAAACACCCTACATCCTCATCAATGCCAAAAGCCTTGTAAATATCATCCCCACCGTCGTTTTCTCTCGCAAAGATCCTCCAATAGTGATGACCCTTGCTCTCACTCCAAGGATGGAAAATATCCGGTAAGCTCAAAGTATCGACTCCATTCCTGTCGCTGGTGTGTATAGTCAAGACTTCGATGACGGAGTCAATGGGGCCTGAGGCGGGTGTACAGGTGTGGATGAAGGAGGAAGGCGCTTTGAGGCGTGCTCCTAGGTTGTGAAGTTGTTGGAAGCGATGAGGGTTGCTGAGGTCGCCGGGGAAGAGCAGGATACGCCATTGTCCGGTACTTTTCAGAACGGTATGGAGATGCGAGACTTCGGCCGTGAAGTGGTTGGTGACGAGGTAGGATGAAATGCGTTGTCCCAGTGTTAGATTGCTTGCGAGAGATGACTTGGAGTAGATCTGTTGTGCGTCTTTGCAATACAAAGAGTCGTTTGCAGTGTCTGCAGCGGTTGTCAGGATGCTGGGGCTGTATGTTACGGCAACACCGCTGACAAAATCCCGGAAGTCCTCGCGAAACTCGTTGTAGCGTTTCGAGTTTGCAGATGGACCGTCACAGTAGAACTTGGACATGGCGCGATCTTTGATTATTAGCTCTTCGGCAACGACTCTACGCTCGGTGTTGTACGTTGTCAAGATGTCTTTGTTTCCTGTGCGAATGGCAGTGGCAATCTTCCAGATGAGATTATAGCTATCCTGCATAGAGACATTCATGCCTGCACCCATAGTTGGAGAATGTGTGTGTACAGCATCACCAGCCAAGAAGATACGGTCGTGGTAGCTGAATGATTCTGCTAGTCGTTGCCCAACCGTATAAACAGAGAACCAATCGCAATGATTGTAGTCCAGAGTATATGGTTGCATAATCTTTCGAGCGATGTTGATAATGTCATCGGGAGTCACTTTGCTACGATCAAAGTCGTTCTCTTCGGCGGAAGACTCTCCCAGCTGCACGTAAAATCGCACGAGACCAGCTTCTCGAGGTAGAGTCATGACACTGCCAAACATTGAGTGAATCACGCAGGAGATTCTGATGTCTGGAAAATTGGAGAGCGGGATGATGTCCATGACTCCAAAGTGCTTGTTTGTTCTGTCGCCTTCCATGTGGATACCGAGAGCTTTGCGTGTCCAGCTGTGTGCACCGTCGGTGCCCAAGACATACTTTGCTCGAACGATCTCTGGGGTAGTCATTCCGGATGCTGAGGCTTGGTCGAGAGTTGAAAGGTTATCGTTGGCAAGACACATGCTTGTAGAACCGAGAATACCAGCTCGTCCATCCTTCCCTATTTCTCGGAGGTGGACTTCAACAGGATATGCGTTGTGATCTTCGACCTGATCTTCATCAAGATGAAGCTTCATAGGAGTCAAGTTGCGTTCGACTAGTACCGAGTTACCGTCACGTTCAAGGAAGTTCAGGAAGGCTTGTTCGACACTGCCCTGACAGAGACTGACTTGAGGATAACGACTGCCAGGCAGGTCTTCCTCGCCTGATTGTATTGACTCTGACCTTCCAATATGTTCTTCGCATCCTTCCTTGGGGTTCTGAGCATGCTGGTCAGTAAGCAATTCTTACTTTCTAGGGCATCCTCGCAGTATTACATGCCCATGAACTTATCTCCTTGATCACGCAAGCCTGTCCGAGAATCTCATAAGCAATGCTTGGACTACCGAAGCTATCCATTATTTCGAGTGTCCGACAATGCAGGCCATCTGCTTGACCTGTCCTGACTCTGGCGTCTTTTTCGTCAATTATCCTGGCATTGAGTTTACATGAGCTCGCCCAAGCAGCAGCCATCAATCCCGCAGGACCGGCTCCGATGATGAGGAGGTCAACTTCTGATATTCTCGGGGTCATGGCAGAGTCCAGATGGATGAGTAGTCTTGGGTGAAGATAGGGCAGAGAGGGATGAGGAAGAGGAAGGATCAGATATCATTGAACAAACAACGATGCTACCAGTGGATCTAGAGTTCGCGTTCGGAGTTTACAGCGAACAAGCTTATAAAGAAACAGCAACTATGTTTCGAAGTAGTAATACACGCATGTGATGCTTGCTTTCGTCACAACGCTTTGGGAAAGAACGATGAAGAGAACTTCCACGCCAGCGGTGGGTAGTGAACGCAGCATCTTCCGAGCTTCGATTTAGATTCGATATGGAATTTTGCAGTGGCTTGAAACAAGTACAGAAATTGCCAGTTGAGGATGTCCAGACGATTGTCGTCGCCGTCGTACGCTTTCTTAGAGCACAGCAAGATAGAAGCGCAAAAGTCGAAGCTGCGAGGAGTAGCCATGATTTATGACCAAGGCTGACAACGGCATCATCACACTGACTCCATGCTGCGCTACCTTTCACCACGATGACCTTGCAGGGTACAACCTTGAACAAGCAAGATTCGGTGTACCTTGCATTTGTACCTCGGTGATCCGAACGTACCAGGAGAATGATCCGGCTTTATTCGAGCCTCAATAGGGCCACGTCAAGATGACAGTCCTTTGTTTGCTTTGACGGTCATACCAAGAACGAGGAAGGTGCAACCTTCATGTCATGATAGCTTCATACGTGTGAGTTGTGTAGGTTTATTGATAGTTCCTTTCTGAAGTTCCTTTTTCTCCATGCCACTCTCTCGAGCATCGCAGTTTCTTCTGATTATTGCTACAAAATCGCAGCCTCATCACTATCTATCACCTTCTTGACTTCGACACATCCCAAGGCAGTCTTCCATAATGGACACTCCTATGTACACACCACCACACACGCCCGTTCTGAAGAACAAAGTTGAGATCATCGACATTTGTTCTTCGACCCATGATGTTTCATTGCTGGAAAAGCTCGAGGAAAGTCTCTCAGCTAGTCCACCCAGTTTTCCTTCGTTACTCCTCTGGGATGAAAAGGGTCTGCAGCACTTCGAAGCTGTCACACACTCTCCCGAATACTACCTCACCAACTGCGAGATCGAGTTGTTGAAACAACATAGTGAAGAGATCGCCCGAGACATTGCACCCGGCTCTATCGTTCTGGAGCTGGGAAGTGGATGCCTCAGAAAGATCAAAATACTGCTTGATGCGTTGGAAGCCCAACGCAAAGCCGTGTCATACTATGCCCTCGACCTGAACCGTTCCGAGCTCGAAAGAACTCTTACCGACATCTCGCCATCTTCGTTCCGATATGTGAAGTGTTACGGTCTGCTGGGCACTTACGATGATGCTCTGCGTTGGTTGCAACAGAGGCCATATGCCGCCCAACCGAAGTGCATACTGTCGCTCGGATCGACGATTGGCAGCATGTCATGTCTCGAGGCTGCCAGGTTCCTCCGCAGTTTTGCTAAAGGTGTCAAGCGTTCAACAGAAAAGACTATGTTTGTCATTGGTGTTGATGGATGCCAGGATGGCGACAAAGTGTGGCGGGCCTACAACGACTCAGAAGGCCACAACTACCGCTTCATTTCCAACATTTTACGCCACGCCAACAGGATACTGGGTTACGAAGCTTTTGATCCGAAGGACTGGAAAGTCGAAGGAGATTGGAACGTACATTGCGGAAGCCACGATCAGTTCTTGGTTCCTCAGCGAAATTTGATTGCTAGTGGCGTAGAATTGAGGAAGGGCATGGGCTTGTATGTTGTCAGCAGCTACAAATTTGACGATGAAGAACAAGAGAAGTTGTGGGAGAGTGCTGGTCTGGAACTTGAGAGTTGTTGGAGGACCGAGCCTCACGGGTATGCTCTTAATGTACTGTCAGTAGATGATAGATCATAGGAGGTTCGTCATGCTCTGCCTGTCATTACACGCAACGCCTTCGAGGTGCTGTCTATAGAGTAATCTGTATAGGTAGAGGGTAGTTCCAATCATTCACCCATTGTTCATGACTACACGAGCGTTTCTGAACCTTGACCGCTTCGGAGTTCACTCCTTGGAGGCACCCTCGCAAATTGCATTGGAATCGAAGCACAAGGTTTCATGTGTCTACGTATGGTGATTGGAACTCCGGGTCTTTGCTAAATTGATTGACCAACCTCATTCTGAGCAACCATAACAAATCATGATGGTACCCATCCGCTGACTAAGCAAAATTTTCCTCCGCTTTGCACATCTTGCCGTCACCTTGATGTTTCACGGACAACAATTTTGGGTCGATATCCTACACAATCAAACTGCTCTCGAATCTCTTCATTCAAAAGCAATGCTCCGCGAAGTTCCAGGCGTAATCTCTCACCCAAACATGTCTCCATCACCCGAGCCCATCACCACCTCCGAGCTTCACGACGACATCTTCGGCTCAGAACCAAACTCTCCAACTCTATCGCCATCTCAGGATAACAGTATTCAAGTCCCTGCACAACTACTCAACACAACAAATTCAGAACGCTCAGATATACCTCGTTTACGCAGCGTTCACGTGACTTCTGGTTACCGCGATGGCATCTCTGTCTCTAAAGCCGAACACGTACAACAAGGCTTCGATGAAGGCTTCTCACTCGGCGCAACCATTGGTATAAAGTCTGGATATCTTCTTGGTGTGCTTGAAGGTATCGTGCGGGCTGTCCAACCTTCTGCGGATTTTGCTGCGGAAGCAAAAGAAGATGTTGTCGCAAAGTTTGTTACCGCGAGGCAAGAATTGGGATTGGAGAGTTTGTTCGGAAGAGAATGGTTTGGTGAAGACGGTATTTGGAAGTTCGAAGTCAAGGAAGATGCAGATGGCGAGGTCACGTTCAGGGATGTGGCTGATGCGCATCCTCTGATGGCGAAGTGGTCGGCAGAAGTCGAGGAATTGCAGAAGAAGTTTGGGATTGAGATCAAGTCGAGAGCTCGACCAGAAGGAGATGATGAGGAAGATACGACTTCTCGAAAGGTTTCTACCGTTGACTCTTGATCTGACTCCGACGGCGCCCTTGGAGACAATACGCATGACGAAGCCTTCTATCATGGACCCAACATTGATTGAACATATCGAGTCAAGCTTTGAGAAAGCCGACGAGCATTTCGAGCGCGATGAAGTTCAGGAAAGCACACATCTCTGCCGCCCCCTCCTGGACTACCCTGATCTCAGGCCGACTTTGCAGACTCGCCGCACAGAATAAGCTCAAAAGGATACCTAAGAACTCACCGCCGACTATCTGGAGCAACATCGTGTCTTTAGGGCCAATCACAATCGCGAGCCCACTACAGGAGAGCTGGTTGTTGCCCACCACTTGCGATACAATCAAAATCACCTAGACCCACCCGAAGTCACCAAGGGAGATACGAAGAGTGTCGACAGGCCACCATGAAGCATGAAGACGAGGATGATAACAACAGTGATAGGCTTAAGGACGAGCTCATGGAGAATCAAGTCACGGAAGACGAGGATGACACTGACCTTCCTGATGTTGACACTCCCCTCTCCGATTTGGAGTCCGATTACGACTCACCTACGCCTGACGCTTTGTTTAAACACTGCACCTCACCGCCATCAACCCTCCGTTGACGCCTCGTCTCAGCAAGGCCAGTGTAGCTAGCGTTACAACATCTCGTCCATGATGGAGACGAAGTATAACACTTATGGAGATATTGCCAAGAAATAATGTGTTGTAGAAAAGCCTTGAAGTCATTGCTTTGATAGATCACGACAGATGATCGGAGAGAAAGAGATGTCTCCACGCTCAGTATTTAGCTTTCATAACGCACAGTTCCCCTTTTCAACCTTACAGTCACCACATCTCCACACGTACCATGCTATTCAGTCCCATTGGGCGTCATGACGCGGGATCCTCCCTCACAAGTGCCAAAACACTGAACATCCCCTCCCTTCCTCCTCCTTCCGCCTTTCCGAAATATTCCTTCTTGATCACCTCTCTAGCCTTTTCGCTGAAATCTCTCTCATCGCTCTCTAGAATAGCGTGTTCAAGAAGACCCCACCTATCTCCATCCAACTCCAACAATGCACGCATGTCAGGATCAGGCACGAAACAAGTATAATGCCAGTCTACCTCAACATCTTGCTCTGGTGTTGCTGTGTCGCCCGCGTTCGCTGCTGCGGAGTACAAGGTCTCCAGATCTGTGGATGAGGAGAGAAACGATGATTGTTGAGAGGATGGTATATTGACGAGGGTTTCGAGGATTGAGTCTGGTTCTGCTCTTATTGTCAGTGACAAAAAGGCAGCGAGAGTGGAGACGTACTGATGTAATTCCTAGCAGCACCATTACAAGCTGCGTGTAGTAAAGCGTAGAGACCACAGGCATTGTGGATGGTCTGACGTAACCATAGCACTTTTCTTTCTTCATTCTTCTCGACCTCTTTACCGTCAAAGTCTCCACTATCTCTTTTATCGATCATTTCATTGTATCCCTCTCTTGTAGGGAAGGCTAACACATAAGCTAATACTTCTTCCTCGGGTGTCACGTCCAAATCGTAGACTTCGACGAATTTGAGGGCAGATGAGAGACCAAGATTATGCGCTAGATAAGTAAAGATCTCTGGATTTGATTCAAGGGGAAGAAAGGTTTTTGTGTAAGTCCTCGGTGGCATATCTATAGGTTGTTGGTCGAAGGATGTGATGAGATAATGCGATGGACAGACGTGACGGTGGTCGCAGAGTTTAACAGTTATGACTGATGTTTACGATCAGTTCTTAACAGTCAAGGCAAAAGAACGAGCTTGATGGGTTGTTAGACATACGATGAGATGATTGTGGTTGGAAGCGATGCAGCTGGTTGTTTGTGTTTGTTGTCAACGTGATGGTAACAGCCAAGCTTATTCTATGCTGATGATTATATCATGCATACACATATCTTCCATCGACGATATCGCGCTACTCGCGCTACTCCAGATCAATAAGAAGCAAGAAAGTATATGCTCGTAATTGAAGCCAAGTGGCTGTTGAATAAAAATCTACCATGATGCAAAAGATGCTAAACTAGAAACCAGACTCTCTACCCTTCTCCGAATAATCAATCTCATTATTCGTCCTCGTTATCTCAGGCGAAGGACTTGCAGTAAGCACATGCTCATCAACAATGTCAACCTTGGGTCCTGTGTAATTCTTTCTTCCGTCAAAGATATACGTCAAGAGCGAAATGAACAACCAAATTCCAAACGCTACAACGCAGTAATTCATGTTGTTGGAGTTGACAGGTAACTCAGGAGGGAAAAGGAAAAGTACAGAGGTGATGGCGACGTAAGCGAGACCAAGTAGGTTGGCAAACCATGCAAACCATGATGGGAGAATGAATGCGCGATCGGCTGGGAGTCCTTTGCGGCCTTTGAGGACGTTGAGGGCGATGGGGATGGCGTAGGTGATGCTGAGCGCAACGACAGAGGCACTGGTGATGGCGTTGAACGCGCTGGAACTTCCGAGGAAGACACATCCGAAGATAATGACTAGAACCAGGGTAAGACCAAGAGCGTTGACGGGTACGTCGAGTCCTGAGTGGACTTTGCTGAAGAATTTGGAAGCTGGGAGACCTCTGTCTCTGGCAAATGCCCATGCCATACGACTGCTGGTGGTCATGATGGCGATAGTCGCAAAGACAGTGCAGACCAGGGGGAACATGAGCAGACAGATTGCTCCAGCACGCGAGCTTGTAGCATTGTACAAGATTGCGAGGAGAGGACCAGCAGGGGATGCGATGATATCGTCAATGTTTCCAGCGACGAATAGCAAGCACATCAAGAAGATGAAGCCGGTGAATGTTCCAATAGCCACACAAGTGATCATGACGAAAGGTCCTGTCTTTCTTGGATTTGGTATCTCCTCAATCATGTGTGCAACAGCATCGAAACCAGTCAATCCAAAGCCACCTTGAAGCAAGCCCAACAGCCATGCGACACCATCGGGCCAGCCGGTTGTGTTGATGAACTCTGTAAAGACAAACTCAGCTGAGCTGTATTTCGGAGAGGCACACGCCAGGACCGTGATGGATACAATAGCGAAACCAGAAAGCGACCAGACGATTGCCATTCTGTCGATGAACGGGATAATTCGGTTCGCAAATGCATTCAGCAAGAATGCGAATATGTTGTAACCAATGTAAATCAGGAATTGATGCCAACTCTTAGGTTTGTAGGATGCGTCCATCAACGAGATGATGCCTAGGATAAGTTGCGAGCCGAGGAGACCTCCAGTGGCAGTCAAGGCCATCCATCCACCGACCTGAAATTTTTATGTGTCAGTATAACTCATATTGTGGGGATGGCTGTATGGGGTATATATCACTTACATTGATCCATCCAGTAACCCAAGATATAATGCGGTTATTAGGATTCATCATAGCTGCCCAGTGATACTGTCCACCAGCCGATGGATAC
>SWBH01000629.1:0-10309 GCA_024195465.1 Aureobasidium sp. EXF-8845
CCACTGGCGCTATCACCGCTCGCTTCTCGCAAGGAGGCTTTGACGTTGTCTCGATGATGTTCTGCTTGCACTATTCCTACGAGAGCGAAGAGAAGGCCAGAGGCATGCTCAAAAACGTTGCTGGTGCGTTGAAGAAGGGTGGACGTTTCCTCGGTGTCATGCCCAACTCGGACATCATTCGCAGGAAAATTGAGCAGCACATGAAAGGTGGCGTGAAGCCTTCGGAACCGACAAAAGAAGATTCGCCGCCAGCTGGTCTGAACTACGATGATGATGACGACTGGGACCCCGAAAAGCCCTCTGGCGGTGCTACTGCTGGCGAAGATGGTGGATGGAACCCCGAACAGAGTCTAGACCCACATCTCCAAAATGACGAGGACGATTGGGATCCGGAAAAGCCTCTCCAAGCCCCTCAAGTCGCAAATGGCACCGACAATGATGACGACTGGGACCCAGAGAAGAGTCTACAGCCCACAGTCAACGGAACCGCTGACAACGACGACTGGAACCCCGAAGCCCCAACCGACAACGCAATCGCCGGCGAAGAAAAGCCAAAGCCTATCGTCAAGGAGCCAGCCCTGCCAAAAGAACCCCTAGAATGGGGTAACTCAATCTACAAAGTCAAGTTCCCAGATTCTCAGCCCTTACCTTTCGACGGTGTCTTCAGACCTCCCTTTGGCTGGAAATACTTCTACTACCTTGAGGAGGCGGTCGATGTTCCCGAGTTTGTGGTACCTTGGGAAGGTTTCCGTGCCTTGGCTGAAGAGTATGGGCTTGAGTTGATGTATCGCAAGCCATTCCCAGAGGTCTGGGAGGATGAGAAGGATGATCACGAACTTGGGCCGCTGAGTGAGCGCATGAGGGTCAAGGATAGAGAAGGCAGATTCTTGGGTACGAAAGAGGAGATGGAGGCGGCCGGCTTCTACCACGCTTTCTGCTTTTACAAGATCTAGAAGAGATATCTGGACATTGCAACCACTGACGGATTGGTGTTCGATGCGTTCTTGCATCAGAATACGACGATTATAACAAAAATAATCTCAGAAATACCCTTCTCGTCATTGAATGACTTGGAGAACTTTAAGCCTGCTGACCTCTCATGATTCACATTATTTGAACCAGACTGACTCGATGCATACCGTACTTGACCTCTCACAGCATTGAGCAGAAGCGACCCATTGGTGGGATCTCAGTATACACAGCTATTCTTCTGCAATCTGCATTGTAGCTCTCCTCGTCGCTTTGGCGTTCGAATTGCTTGGTCACCTTCCCCTTAAGACGTTCTTGTGCTCCTTCCAGATGAATTTGTTGAGGTTTTGTATATCTTATACGTGTTTCTTCTCCCTTATTGCATCGTATATCGCACTTTAAATGCTCTACTTTTCCTTCTTTCCTCCTCTGCTCCTGCTACCTGGGCTCATCTCCTATTATTTCTTTTTGTTCCTGTTCGCTTCTTACTTCATATCTTCCATCTCCTACTCTACTCCATGTGGACTAGCTCAACGTTCATACACCATAGAGACGAGCATGGAGGGGAGGTGATCAAGATGGCTCCAGCCAGATAAATTCAAAGGAAAAACCGGAGCTTTGACTAGTATGTAATGGTCTGGAAAGCGACGCTAAATCCGTGAGCTTAGGACAGGCTACGGTAATTTCCATCTCCACCTCGCCGACTCTCAACGACCATCCACATCTTTCGCCTTCGGCACCGAAATGTTTTCAAAGTACTTGTCAACGCTCTCCAAATCCCACAAGTCGCCAATGTAAGCAACATGTTGATCAGGACGAACGACAATCAAACACCCTGCACCCTCATCAATGCCAAAAGCCTTGTAAATATCATCCCCACAGTCATTGTCGCTCGTGAAAATCCTCCAATAGTGATGACCCTTGCTATCATTCCAAGGATGGAAGATGTTTGGTAAGCTCAAAGCGTCGATTCCATTCCTGTCGCTGGTATGTATAGTCAAAACTTCGATGACGGAGTCGATGGGGCTTGAGGTGGGCGTGCAGGCGTGGATGAAAGAGGAAGGTGCTTCTAGACGTGTTCCTAGGTCGTGGAGTCGTTGGAAGCGGTGGGGGTCGCTGAGGTCGCCGGGGAAGATGAGAACACGCCAGTGTCCGGTACTTTTCAGGGCGGTGTGGAGATGTGATACTTCGGCGGTGAAGTGGTTGGTCACGAGATAGGAGGGGATGCGTTGTCCTAGTATCAGATTGCTTGCGAGACATGACTTGGAGTGGATCTGTTGTGCATCTTTGCAATACGAAGAGTCACTTGCAGTGTCTGCAGCGGTTGTCAACATACTGGGGCTGTATGTTACAGCAACACCGCTGACAAAATCACGGAAATCCTCGCGAAACTCTTTGTACCGTTTCGAATTTGCAGATGGACCGTCACAATAGAACTCGGACATGGCGCGATCTTTGGTTATCAGCTCTTCGGCAACGGCTCTGCGCTCGGTGTTGTACGTTGTTAGGATGTCTCTGTTTCCCGTGCGAATGGCAGTGGCAATCTTCCAGACGAGATTATAGCTATCCTGCAGAGAGACATTCATGCCTGCTCCCATAGTTGGAGAATGTGTGTGTACAGCATCACCAGCCAAGAAGATACGGTCATGGTAGCTGAATGATTCTGCTAGTCGTTGCCCAACTGTATAAACAGAGAACCAATCGCAGTGACTATAGTCAAGAGTATAGGGTTGCATAATCTTACGAGCAATTTTGATGATGTCGTCGGGAGTCACTTTGCTACGATCAAAGTCGGTTTCTTCGGCGGAGGGCTCTCCCAGCTGTACGTAGAATCGCACAAGACCAGCTTCTCGAGGGAGAGTCATGATACTGCCAAACGTTGAGTGTATCACGCAGGAGACTCTGATGTCTGGGAAGTTGGAGAGCGGGACGATGTCCATGACTCCAAAGTGCTTGTTCGTTCTGTCGCCTTCTATCTGCAGACCGAGCGCTTTGCGTGTCCAGCTGTGTGCACCGTCGGTGCCCAAGACATACTTTGCTCGAACGATATCTGTGGCAGTTATTCCAAATGCTGAAGCTTGATCGAGAGTTGAAATATCATCGTTGGAATGACGCATGCTTGTAGAACCGAGAATACCAGCTCCTTCATCCGACCCTAGTTCTCGGAGGTGGACTTCAACAGGATATGCATTGTGATCTCCAATCTGATCCTCATCGAGATGCAGCTCCATAGGAGTCAAGTTGCGTTCGACTTGTATCGAGTTGCCGTCACGTTCAAGGAAGTTCAGGAAGGCTTGTTCGACACTGCCTTGACAGAGACTGACTTGAGGATAACGACTGCCAGGCAAGTCTTCCTCGCCTGATCGTATCGACTCGGACCTTTCAATCTGCTCTTCACGTCCTTCCTTGGGGTTCTGAGCATGCTGGTCAGTAAGTAGTTCTCACTCTCTAGGGTATCCTCACAGCATATACATGCCCATGAACTGATCTCCTTGATCACGCAAGCCTGTCCGAGAATCTCATGAGCAATGCTTGGACTTCCAAAGCTATCCATGATTTCGAGTGTCCGACAATGCAGACCATCTGCTCGACCGGTTCTTACTCTTGCGTCCTTCTCATCGATGATTCTGGTGTTGAGCTTGCATGAGCTTGCCCAAGCAGCAGCCATCAATCCCGCAGGACCAGCTCCAATGATGAGAAGATCGACTTTCGATGTTCTCGGGGTCATGGCAGAGTCCAGACGAATGAGTAGTCTTGGGTGAAGATAGGGCAGAGAGTGATAAGGAAGAGGATGAATCAGAAATCCTTGGACAAACAATGATGCTACCCTGGTCGATCTAGAGATCGCGTTGGAAACTTACAGCTGATAAGCTTATAAAGAAACAGCAATTATGTTTCATAGTAATACACGCATGTGATGCTTGCTTTCGTCACAACGCTCTGGGGAAGAACGATGAAGAGAACTTGTACGCCAGCAGTGGATAGTGAACACAGCACTTTCCGAGATTCGATCCAGATTCGATATGGAATCTTGCAGTGGCTTGAAAAAAGTACAGAAATTGCCCGTTGAGTATCTAGATAGTTGTTGTCGCAGTCGTACGCTTTCTCAGAGCGCGGCAAGATAGAAGCGCAAAAGTCGAAGCTGCGAGGAGTAGTCATGATTTATGGCCAAGGCTGCAACATCACACTGATTCCATGCTGCGCTACCTTCCACCACGATGACCTTGCAAGGTACAACCTTGAACAAGCAAGATTCGGTGTACCTTGCATTATTTGTACCTCGGTGATCCGAATATACTAGGAGAATGATTCGGCTTTATTCGAGCCTGGATAGGGCCACGTCAAGATGACAGTCCTTTGTTTGCTTTGACTGTCATACTAAGAACGAGGAAGGTGCAACCTCCATGTCATGATAGCTTCATACGTGTGACTCGTGTAGGCTTATCGATACTTCCTGCCTGATGTTTCTTTCTCTCCATTCCTCTCTCTGGGTATCGCAATTTCTTCTGATTATTGCTACGAATTCCCATCCCCATCACTATCTATCACCTTCTTGACTTTGACACATCCCAAGGCAGTCTTTCATAATGGATACTCCTATGTACACACCTCCACACACGCCCGTTCTGAAGAACAAAGTTGAGATCATCGACATCCGCTCTTCAACCCATGATGTTTCATTGCTGGCAAAGCTTGAGGAAGGCCTCTCAGCTAGTCCGCCCAGTTTTCCTTCGCTACTCCTCTGGGACGAAAAGGGTCTGCAGCACTTCGAAGCTGTCACACACTCTCCCGAATACTACCTCACCAACTGCGAGATCGAGTCGTTGAAACAACACAGTAAAGAAATCGCACGAGATATTACACCAGACTCTATCGTTTTGGAGCTTGGAAGTGGATGCCTCAGAAAGATCAAAATACTGCTTGATGCGTTGGAAGCCCAACGTAAAGCCGTGTCGTACTATGCCCTCGACCTGAACAGTTCCGAACTTGAAAGAACTCTCACCGATATATCGCCATCTTCGTTCCGATACGTAAAGTGTTACGGTCTGCTGGGCACTTACGATGATGGACTGCGTTGGTTACAACAGAGGCTACATGCAACCCGTCCAAAGTGTGTATTGTCGCTCGGATCGACGATTAGCAGCATGTCATGTCTCGAGGCTGCCAGGTTCATCCGCAGCTTTGTTGAAGCTGTGAAGCGCTCAACAAAAAAGACTATGTTTGTTATCGGTGTTGATGGATGCCAGGATGGCGACAAAGTGTGGCGGGCCTATAACGACCCGGAAGGTCGCAACTACCGCTTCATATCCAACGTTCTACACCACGCCAACAAGATACTGGGTTACGAAGCCTTTCATCCGAAGGACTGGAAAGTCGAAGGAGATTGGAACGTACATTTCGGAAGCCACGATCGGTTCTTGATTCCACAGCGACATTTGATTGCTAGTGGCATAGAATTGAGGAAAGGCATAGGCTTGTATGTTGTCAGCAGCTACAAGTTCGACGATGAGGAACAGGAGAAGTTGTGGGAGAGTGCTGGTCTGGAACTTGAGAGTTGTTGGAGAACCGAGCCTCACGGGTATACCCTTAATGTGCTGTCAGTAGATGACAGACCATAGGAGGTTCGCCATGCTCTGCCTGTCATTACCCGTAACGCCTTTGAGGCGCTGTCTGTAGAGTAATCTGTATCGGTAGAGGATAGTTCCAATCATTCGTCCATTGTTCATGACTACACGAGCGTTGTAAACCTTGACCGCTTCGGAGTTCTCTCCTTCAAGTAACCCTCGCAAATTACATTGGAGTCGAAGCACAAGCTTTATGTCCCTCCATATGGTGATTGGGACTCTGGATCTTTGCTGAGTTTATTGACCAGCCTCATTCTGAGAAGCCATAACAAATTAAGATGGTACCCTTCCGCTGACTAAGCAAAATTTTCCTCGGCTTTGCACAACTTGCGTCACCTTGATGTTTCCTCTGCGACAACATTTACAAAAAACCATACCCGACGAACGTTATCATATCAACATCTGCATCTAAGGATAGACAATGCTCCGCGAAGTTCCAGGCGTAATTTCTCACGCAAATATGTCTCCATCACCCGAACCCATCACCACATCTGAGCTTCACGACGACATCTTCGGCTCAGAACCAAACTCTCCAACTCTATCGTCATCTCAGGATAACGATATTCAAGTCCCTGCACAACTACTCAACACAGCAAATTCAGAACGCTCGGATATACCTCGTTTGCGTAGCGTTCACGTGACATCTGGCTACCGCGATGGCATCTCCGTGTCAAAAGCCGAGCACGTACAACAAGGCTTTGATGAGGGCTTCTCTCTCGGTGCGACCATCGGTATAAAATCTGGATTCTTGCTTGGTGTGCTTGAAGGTATCGTGCGGGCTGTCCAACCTTCTGCGGAAATTGCTGCGGAGGTCAAGGAAGATGTTATCGCAAAGTTTGTCACGGCGAGACAAGAATTGGGGTTGGAGAGTCTGTTTGGCAGGGAATGGTTTGGTGAAGATGGAATTTGGAAGTTCGAAGTCAAAGAGGATGCAGATGGCGAGGTCACCTTTAGGGATGTGGCTGATGCGCATCCTCTAATTGCAAAGTGGTCAGCAGAAGTCGAGGGGTTGAAGAAGAAGTTTGGGATTGAGATGAAGCCGAGAGCTCGTCCAGAAGGAGATGATGAGGAAGATACGACTTTTTGAAAGGGTCCTACCGTTGACTCTTGATCTGAGTCTGACGGTGCCCTCGGAGGCAATACGCTCGACGAAGCCTTTTGCAACTACTATCGAACATATCGAACCAAACTTTGAGAGAGCCAACGAGCATTTCGAGCGCGATGAAGTTCAGGAAAACACTCGTCTCTGCCACCTCCTCCTCGGCTACCCCGATCTCAGTGGCTCACAAGGCTGGCTCTCTCAACTCTTTGACTTACGTCCCGGTCTCGGCCCGCATACAAATCGCCGTCATATCTTTGGCATGCCGAGCAAGTTGTTGAGCTCTACGTAAATCTCTTCACAGTGCGCCCTGGAGGCTCCAACTCCGGCACCATTCTGCCGATCTTGGACTCGCCGCATAGAGCAAGCTCAGAAGGATACCGAAGAATCCACCGTCGACTACACGGAGCAATATCGTGTCCTTGGGGCCAATCACGACCGCGAGCCCACTACAGAAGAGCCACTCCCCTTTCCGATTTGGAGTTCGACTACGACTCACCTACGCATGATGCTTTGTTCAAATACTGCACCTCACCGCCATCAACCCTCCGCTAATGACTTATCTCAGCAAGGCCAGTGTAGCTAGCGTTACAACATCTCGTCCATGATGGAGACGAGGTTTAACACTAATCGAGAAATTAACAAGCAAGAAGTTGTTGCCGAAAGACCTTGGCATTGCTTTGATAACTTCGGTAGAAAATTGGAGAGAAGGATATGTTTTCACGCTCAGTATTTAGCTCTTACAACGTACAGATCCCTTTCTCAACCTCACAGTCACCACATCTCCACATGTACCATGCTAATCGATCCCATCGAGCGCCATCACGTGGACTCCTCCCTCACAAGTGCCAAAACACTAAACATCCCCTCCCTTCCTCCTCCTTCCGCCTTTCCGAAATATTCCTTCTTGATCACATCCCTAGCTTTTTCGCTGAAACTTCTCCCATCGCTCTCTTGAAAAGTGTGTTCATAAGGACCCCACCTATCTCCATCCAACTCCAATAGCACACGATCATCAAGACTAGGTACAAAACAAGTATAATGCCAATCTACCTCATCATCTTGCTCTGGTGTTGCTGTGTCTCCTTGCTTCGCAGCTGTGGTATATAAAGTCTCGATTTCGGTATTCGAAGACAGGAACTCTGATCTTTGGGATGGCGATGTAGTGAGAAGAGTGTGCAGGACAGAGTCTGGTTCTGATCTTGTTGTCAGTGATGCAAGAGGTAGTGAGGGTGGAGACATACTGATATATTCCCTAGCAATACCATTACAAGTTGCGTGTAATAAAGCGTAGAGACCACACGCGTTGTGGATGGTTTGACGTAGCCATAGTACTTTTTCGTCTTCATTCTTCTCGACCTCTGTACCATCAGAGTCTCCGCTGTCCCTGTCATCGACCACTTCATTGTACCCTTCTCCCGTAGGAAAAGCTAACACATAAGCTAATACTTCTTCCTCGGACGTCACGTCCAAATCATAAACTTCTATGAATCTGAGTGCAGATGAGAGACCAAGGTTATGTGCGAGAGAAGTAAAGACCTCTGGATTCGATTCGAGGGGAAGAAAGGTCTTTGTGTAGGTTCTCGGTAGCATATCTGTAGGGTGTTGGTCACAGGATGTGGTGAGATGATGTGATGGACAGTTGTATCAACGATGGCAATGTTCATTAGTTATAGTTGACGTTTATGGTCGATACTTGACAGTTAGAACCAAAGAACGAGCTTGATGGGTTGTTGGACACTCGATGAGATGATTGTGGTTGGAAGCGATGCAGCTGGTTGTTTGTGTTTGTTGTCAACATGATGGCAACAGCCAAGCTTATCTTATGCTGACAATGATATTATGCATGTACATATCTTCTATCAACGACATCGCCCTGCTCAAACTCCTGATCAACAAGAAGCAAGAAAGTATATGCTTGTAATTGAAGCCAGGTGGCTAATGAATGAAATTATACCATGATGCAAAAGATGCTTAACTAGAAACCAGACTCTCTACCCTTTTCCGAATAGTCGATATCATTATTCGTCCTTGTCATCTCAGGCGAAGGGCTTGCAGTGAGCACCTGCTCATCAACAATTTCAACCTTGGGTCCTGTGTAATTCTTTCTTCCGTCAAAGATATACGTCAACAGCGAGATGAACAACCAGATTCCGAACGCTACGACGCAGTAGTTCATATTGTTGGAGTTGACAGGTAACTCAGGAGGGAAGAGGAAAAGCACAGAGGTGATGGCGACGTAAGCGAGACCGAGCAAGTTGGCAAACCACGCGAACCATGAGGGTAGAATGAATGCACGGTCGGCTGGTAATCCTTTGCGGCCTTTGATGACGTTGAGGGCGATGGGGATGGCGTAGGTGATGCTCAGCGCAACGACAGAGGCACTGGTGATGGCGTTGAATGCACTGGAACTCCCGAGGAATACACATCCGAAGATAATGACTAGGACCAAAGTAAGACCAAGCGCGTTGACAGGTACGTCGAGACCGGGGTGGACTTTGCTAAAGAATTTGGAAGCTGGGAGACCTCTGTCTCTGGCGAATGCCCAAGCCATACGACTGCTAGTGGTCATGATGGCAATGGTTGCGAAGACAGTGCAGACCAGGGGGAACATGAGCAGACAAATTGCTCCAGCACGCGAGCTTGTAGCATTGTACAAGATTGCGAGAAGAGGCCCCGCAGGCGATGCAATGATATCATCAATGTTTCCAGCGACGAAAAGCAGACACATTAGAAAGATGAAGCCGGTGAAAGTTCCGATGGCCACACAAGTGATCATGACAAAGGGTCCTGTTTTCCTCGGGTTCGGGATTTCTTCGATCATGTGTGCAACAGCTGCAGGGGGAAACAGTTAGCATGTTTCTATGCGAAAATTTGGTACATCACAAGACCGTAATCAGACCTGCTGCATCACAGAGTGCTATTCAGTATCGAGCGATCGTCGGAGAGATCAAGTTAAGCCTCGAATCCCTTTGAGCTCTCTGTTACTGATGATACCACTCTGCAATGCGGCAGTGAGATTCAAACTTGAACCGCCACCTTGTGGACTTTGGTATGTGGTATATGTACCCTCGCATACGTACCGTCGAAGCCTGTCAGCCCAAAGCCACCTTGAAGTAAGCCCAATAGCCATGCGACACCATCAGGCCAGCCGGTTGTGTTGATAAATTCGGTAAAAACAAACTCGGCTGAGCTGTATTTCGGAGAAGCACACGCCAAGACTGTGATAGAGACGATAGCGAACCCAGAAAGAGACCAGACGATTGCCATTCTATCAATGAATGGGATGATTCGGTTCGCAAATGCATTCAGCAAGAATGCAAATACGTTGTATCCAATATAAATCAGAAATTGATGCCAACTCTTAGGTTTGTAGGATGCGTCCATCAACGAGATGATGCCTAGAATAAGTTGCGAGCCGAGGAGACCTCCAGTGGCAGTCAAGGCCATCCATCCGCCGACCTGAGTTTTTATGTGTCAGTATGATTCATGCTGTGGGGATGGCTGCATGGATTTCATATCACTTACATTGATCCATCCAGTAACCCAAGATATAATGCGGTTATTAGGATTCATCATAGCTGCCCAGTGATACTGTCCACCAGCCGATGGATAC
>SWBH01000630.1:0-10306 GCA_024195465.1 Aureobasidium sp. EXF-8845
ACTCTTGAGTCCCGCGAGACTGGGAGACTGGTGATGCGTCTCGGTCGGCATCGTGATCTCGTTTTCAACGGCCACACGCCATGTCGGTTCCTTTGATCGGCCACGCAAAAGACCCAGAGCAGAATCGGTTTTCTCTGCGAACGCCCCCTTTTGGAGGTCGGTTTGCAAACGATGGTGGCTTCCAGGCCTAAGCTCCCGAGGCCGACGTTGACATTTCATGAACCCGTCGCAAATATTGTGAATCACTCTGCGACAATGGACTGTGAAGAGTGTTTAAGGAAGTATCGCTTGCTGCTACTTGTGGCAAGCTTCTTTTACGTGTCGCTTGCTCTTGTTTTGCGACATGCTCTCCTTCCTCAGTACCCATACTCGCTGCCTGAGGAGAGTCAGGCATAAACCGGATGGATGACGGTCACTGCCCGGACAGCGTCCGACGCACGGTTCTCCGTCCCTGCATAAGGTTGATTCCAGCCTTCTCGCAACCGGCACCTCCAAGGCTCATAGTAAACAAAGCTCCGGGATTGCAGGACCGCCCCAGAACTATCCCAACTTCTTAGTGAGGATCGGTGTCGCATACTGACCCATGGCTGGATAGCCTTGAATCCACTCTTCTCCTGAGTCAGTGTAAACCTCGGTTGCCAATGATGCCTGATAGGTAGTTGCCAGACCAGACACGCGACGCGATCAAGATTTGGTATGGTCGACCTCGAATTCGAAGGACTATGACGTTATCTTAGGAACTTCAACATCGCTCCGTCAACGAACACCAGGCGCAATCTACTGGCTTTGTTCTGTCTATCTTATCACCTTACGGATATATCAAACCTTCAAAACGCCTGATCATGCGGTATGATCAAGGGAAATTACTCGGAGCATCGCGAGATATGGCGATGAATGTCAATTCTCATTGGCCAGAATCATCACGCCTACCCATGATGGATGAACGCTAAGCCACGAATCAAGCCAACGGCTGTAACCTCACCTTGAAACTTCACGCTTCTCATGCATGCAACGGAGCTACTCATGCATGACACGCCCTGGCCAAGTGCTATTCGTACACCATCACTAAGGCTCTCTCGGTATACCATCATACCCTGCGCCACTGCAGAAACTATCCTATGCGAACCAGATCTAGGTTCCGTATCGTCCGGATGTATGGCTCCTTGATGATGCATCGACGGTACACTATCCGGCTCCGTCTTGCCATTGACTCTTCGCCCAGGAGTCGAAACTTCACATCCGAGAATGCACGATCTTATATAATGAGCTGGGAAGGTCGTTGGTACTCGAAAGATCATTCAGAGATCATCCTTTTTGAGTTTGAGCACATTCGTTCTCCCTGCAAAGATGCCTATCCTTCTCACTTCTCTCCTGGGTACTGCAGTGGGTTCTGCAGTAGTCTACTACACATCTCCTACTCTGGCCGCTGTCCTTGCCGGATCGACGCTTGACTGGATCACGATTCATTCCTTAGCGATCGACGCTCTATTTGCCATTCTGATTTGCTTCTTCATCCTCTGCTACTTGGAGACCAAGTGGATCGCTGTCAACCAATCATTTCCCTACACTTTTCATCTCAAGAACAACCTTGGAAAGTCCTCTTTCGATTTCCAGTTGGTTGTGTTCGAGCTCTGGCATACAAACAAGCTCAACAGATATGGCCACATGGTGTGTCTCTTTTGCGAACAGCTTCTCTGGCTCTACATCATCAGGCTCACGTTTGGGCTCTCTGGTCTGACCTTGACGAACATTGCACTGGGTATGCAAGCCTTCTCTTTCGGCGACGTCAGACTCGGCTTTGGTACTATTGTGTTCAACGCAGCTTACTCGTTGCTCGGCATATGGACCTTGGACGGTTTCGCGCCAGTAGCAACGATCGATGTTTGCAAGATCGCGCTCTTCTGGGTGGTGGTTGTGCGCACTGCTGTACACGCTGCCGAGCCACTGCCTCCAGTCTACGATAGCGAGACCGACTCTTTCGGCGAGACTTGGGGCGATGACGGCTATCATCTGATCTTCAAGAAGCCTTTCTCTGCTCTATGGCTATTCGTTCTGGGCATCGTTTCCGAGCTTGCTTCTGGTGTACCCGGACGCCTCTTCGGCACTGCTCTCTACAAGGCTTTGTACCGCGCTGGCGGGTTCCGCAGTAGCACGCTCAAGGGCGTTGATACTGCCAGAGAAGAAGCTCTCTCGACACTCAAAAATGGGTGGGCGTCGAACGAGATGCTTGCGCCTTACTTCCTCAAGTCATCTTCAGTCGCTCCTGTCGAGAAACTGCCTATCGAGTGTTGAACTCTCCTCGGCTGCAATTCCATGCATCGATATTTCGTATCTCGTGTTTCGTATCTCTTTTCCATCTCTTTTCTATAGATTTCTTTCTCATCTCAATTCCAGCGTGGAGCTCATTAGACGGTGGTTGAATTTCGGTCGGTCGCGGCGTTGTCTTCTTATCCACTTTTCTTTTTCTTTCTTTATCTTCTTTTTTCTTCCTTTCAAATACCCAGGTGTGTTTATAGAAGAGTTTGGTGTCATAATTTGCAAAACTTTCGAATGGAGTCAACTCAAGTCAATCGCTTTTACTGCCTGGTTTTGTGTACAATTACATCCCGATATATCTTTCTCACATCATCGTCGTCGGCAATGAACGCCATGGGTTCGCCGCGGTTCGGCCCGTGAGGCTCAGGTCCACCATGCGCTTCTTCAGCTAGCCACTGCAAACCATCACGAATAGCAAAGCTGACAAGCTCACGCCTTAATTCGTTGCCGCATGGACCACGAGTTCGAGTCATTCCATCGAACGATCTTCACTGCAAAAGTAAGGATGTGCAATAAGCATACTTTTGGCGGAGAATGTCAACGGACTACAGCTCCTTACTTTTCTTTCAGCTCAGATACACTAAGGTATGTGCACACTGATGAGTCGATTTGGAGCCTCATGGTGGATAGGAGCTTCATGAGTGCGGATCATGCCTTTCTGCTGGCTGGTGACCGGAGAGTGCTTCGTTCTGTAGCGTTTCATCTGTCATGCTCTCTTCCACCACCGCCTAATAACGATACAATACACAAATTGCAGAGGTACGCGTACGAGTGTCCGGGACAATGGAACCAACCAACAAAAGATTCAGTTTTGCACAACTTTTGGGTGGTTGAAAAGGTAGTTGATATAAGAGATGAAAAACATAGGGTATCTATTCGTATAAATCATAAAAGTCGTCTTCGCTATCACCATATAAACAAATCCAGCCATCCATATACACCAACGCATCAGAGACGGCCAAAGATACAAGTGATGAAACACACGCTTACAATCTCTTACCACTCTTCACTCGTAACCTTCCTGTACTGTCTCTCCCACGGCACAGCACGAGTATACCGACCTCCAAACACCATCGCTCTACCTCGGCATCCCTCCTCCATTTCTCCACTTTGGGTACTCCTTCCTCGTCACGACGCAGTCTCTCAAGATGACGAGAAATGTGCTCGGTACGCAAGACCCAAGCTTGCGAGCCAGAGAAAGTGGAACAGCAGAAGATGCATTGGGAGGAGATCGGAGGAGATGGAGGTGGAATGTAGCAGCGATCTGCTTGTTTGGCTAGCGAGACAGGTGTATCGGGTATCATGATACAATCATATCTTGCTGTTTTATTGCTGTAAGCTGCGGGTGTAGACTCTGATGGATTTTTGCAGTGCATGCGGCGCAAGTGTTGGATGAACAAGTCTTTGCGATTGAAGTCGTTGAATTGGTGTGGCGAGGAAGAGGAACCGGGTTTCGGGATGCAGAGGTCACACCGATATGTACTGAGAGACAGGTGTTGGGTATTTAGGTGGCGCTTCCATTCGTTTTTGGAAGAGAAGGATGCTGGACAGCCGTAAGGTAGAAAGGGGCAGGGGTATGCTGTCTTTGACTTGTTGGCTCGCTCCTTCTTTGGCAATAAGTGAGTGCAGGTATACTCGTACTCTTCCGGTTCCTCTTGCTTGATGGGTGGACAGGTATGTCGCTCGGGAGAGCCGTAGAAGGGACTGGTCATAGGAGCGATGATGGATGAGGGAGCAGGTGACGACTCTATGGTCTGCTCCGCAGGAGCTTGCGGGTATCCTATTGTCGTCCAATCTCCTACACCAAAGGTGTCGAGTACGTGTTCTTCCGACGCTGCAGATTGGAAGCACGGATTCTGATAGTATGGTTGGGGTCTGACCTCTTGTTGATAGTACGCAGTCATGTCCGGTTGACATTGAATTTCGTTCAATGACATAAAGGGTGGTATGTCATGTCCAGAATGTGATTGCGACCATGACGAGTAGTGGCTACGAAAGTCCGGTCTAGGAGACGGCGAGTAGGCGATGCTTGGTGTAGGAGAAGACCATGTGCCGCTACAACTGTCACTCATGTTCTCCGGGAGTCGCCATGACGGGGATGGTCGGGGAGATGAGTATGCCGAGTCCTGTACTGTAGGAGCTTCGTAAGCCTTGTCAAGGAGCAACTCGGGGTAGTATGTATTTCCGACTCCGAACTCCATAAACTCAGACTGTGTAGTGGCATCCATTGCACTGCGTAAATATATATTCACGAGCAACCCGAGCAGATGGGATTGGTGTACGTTCCAGTGATAAGTCTCGAGAGACTGGTGTGTGTAGTGTACGAAAGGCTGCTTGCTATCGTGATGGTAAAAATCGAAGGTCGGAAGCGTCGAGCTGGAAGCCAATAATGACAGCTGCGATGTGAATGATTCCAAGATAGGACATGAAATTGATTGTGTTGTTTTGAATGAGAGGGCAAGATGAAGAGGGAGCGTATTGATATGGCTGTCAGGAGCATATATAGATTTGACGTGATGAGAGGTCGACGGGGGCAGTGACATCCAATCAAATCGGACCAACCCACCTGGCTGCACTCTTTCTGAACCTAGTGGCTGCCTTTTCCGCGAAGCAGAACGCCATATACATCGGGGATTTGGTTGTGGGACCGTACCTCCTGCTGCCATAAAGACTCTCGAAAACTGCAAATAATCAGTCAAAGCAGGGTACCGTCGATCCGCTGACCGGTCTACACGGAACAGCCCCCACGAGATTGGCAAGGGTAGACGGGAAGAACAGTCGGTCTGTCCAATAGCTGCACGATACACATAATACCACAAGCAAAGATAAAGTGACTACACCAGGGTATCGGATTCGAATGCTTGCTCAGGTTGCAGCATATGCACATGTGCATCAGGGGGCCGTGCTGCTATTGCATATATGGAAGGCTGAGCGAAGGATGAAGGCGTCGCGGTAGCCAATATAGATTGCTTCCCGCTCTTGTTCATCATCATCCTGGGATACAAGACTCACAGCATGGCTTAGAGTTATTACTGTAGAAGGAAGAGATCCATGTTGCTATGTCGCACCACGCGTGTTATGTGCAACTTTGGGGCAGTGTGTAATGGATGCTTACTTGTTCCCGCGTCTATTAATTGCATCGTTCCTTTGAGAGGTAAGGTACGTACGGAGTATCTCGGTGATGGCTTGGTGGAAGAAACATAACAGCGACACAACTTTTCACAACAAAGTGAGATTGTTCGAGTCGTGAGAAAGCAGAGATGCAAGAAAGTGGAGCCGGGAAGGTCAAGCCGAAGGGGGGTCGGCAGTGAGCTTGCCCTCTTGGCGCATCGGGGATCTTCATCGAAACCCGCCAGCAGCAGAGCAAGCCATCTTGATCTCCATCCCGTGCAGTCATCTGGAGGCTTGAAGAAGGATGT
The DNA here is from genome assembly GCA_024195465.1 of Aureobasidium sp. EXF-8845. Lineage (NCBI taxonomy): Eukaryota > Fungi > Ascomycota > Dothideomycetes > Dothideales > Saccotheciaceae > Aureobasidium > Aureobasidium sp. EXF-8845. The sequence goes on from SWBH01000630.1 coordinate 5,736, forward strand.
GATTGCAATCACCACCTTTGGATCATTGAGTATATCGATAACGAAGCATGCTTCCAAATCATGTTCGGGCGTCGAGACTGGCGAAGGTGAAATTGCTATCATTATGTGCGCCATGCAGGACGCGTAACACCATGCGCTATCTCAGTTGAAACCAAGAATCCGGTTTGCATTTGCCATGACCTTTTTCTCTCCTGGTGTGCGGCCGGTGTTCTCATCGAACTTCTCCAAGCCCATGGCGCGTAGACCATGGACACCTGAAACCGCCGAAATATCTTCTTGCACCGCGCGACCGGCATGCTGGCTTTCGCCGACGCCTCCGGGGAAGTCTGGTGAGGGAGTACCTGTGTGTTTGTTGTTAGTATGGCTCTTGTGTGCATATCGTGCGCTTCGGCATACCTCTCAGAAAGCAGTCTCTTTGTCGAACCAAGTATTCAGCATTGCGCTCAGTGAGCGGACATGCGGGAATATAGAGTACGCTCGAATCATTCTTTCCAGCATGGATCTTGTCGACGGCATGAATGCCATCACAGTGCCATGCCACATAGTCGCCAGGTTGTACTCTCGGTATGTGCACCATAGTCTCTGGTAGATTGAGGTGAGGGTGGAGGAGTGCGTTGAGTTCCTGACCACGTCCCAGATTGGCTCCCTGTAGCCACGAGCTTGGTTTGTCCTCGAGCTTCCAGTTGTCGGGTGAGAGATATCTATCGGTATTGGTATGCTCGAAAGCTCCGTTGACTGCCACACGAGACGAAGGGCCAGTTTTGGGAGTAAAGAAGGGGCGGAGTAGGAAGTATGCGGTCGCAAGCTGGAGCAGCGGGTTGACGAGCAAAGTACCTTCGAATGCGCTGCAGTGAGACATACTCAGCCAACCTTGAGCTGCTCTGAAGGCACTGCAAGCACCTGCTCCTTGATAGAGATCTGACTCTACGGGCAAGCGGCCGCTGGACTCCCAAGGGTCGTACTTCTCCCAGTTACCTTCCCAGATATTTTGGTAGACTTTGCCTCGACCGTAGCCAGACTCTTCCCATCTTTCACAGCTTCCACCATCTATATGAGGCTGTGAAAAGGTCAGCACGATCTTAACAACTCAGCTGTGGTGTCTGAAAACGTACGCCGAGGGCAAACTTTGCATCACCGGGCTCACGCATGCGAAGCCTATCACAGTATGATATCGGTGTGTCCGAGAAAAATGCGTTCGGGTCTTTGGAGTGCCAAAAGCTGAGCAGAAACTGTTGTGCCTTGAGCAGGTTTGGATGACCTCTTGCTCGAATTTGTGATTTGCTCCAGTAAAGTTCGAAGACTTGCGATGAGAAACCTGAGAGGCATGTCAGCTTGCTTACGCATATGTTGAGTGGAGGAGGTTGGGGCTTACTTTTCGTTTGAGGGTTTGCCTTGATGTACTCTCTCAAATCCTGCTTCATCTGCAGTGCTTCCGCCTCGGGAATTGCACCTTTGATTACTGCAACACCACGCTTTCTGTATTCACTGCTGAAGTTCTCGGAGGGGGTATCGATGTCCTTGAAGTCAATTTGAGGTACGATGGATGAGCCAAATCGCTTGATTTCGTGTACTTCATCCTTCAATGTCAAGAGCAGCCTATCCCAGGATGCTTTGACGGCTTGCTCGTTCCCTCGAATAAGATTTTCCTTTACGGTAGCGAAACGAGGTTCCAGTGCTTCGAACTGTTGACCGGACAGAGATGCAAATGAGTCTGCGATGGTTCCCTCGGCCTTGCCGCTGGTAGCCGTTGCGGCTGTACGCAATTGATTTGACCACCTGAGTTTGGACAACCGGGATGGTGTTCTGATGGTCTGGATTATCCGCAGCATCTCAAAGGATAGCTTCGTCGTTAACGTCGGTGAAAAGCTTCGGTATTCGATATTCGAGTTGCTTGTCGCTAGGCAATCTCGAAGTGGGATGGTAGGTTGTGTGATAATGTAAGTGGTGGACCGATAAATAGGTCAGCGTAACCGATTGCGTAACAAGATATTATCAGCGGTGGACTTTGGGCACTGCACGGTACGAAATGGAGGGTTGGTGAGAAATGGCTGCTTCACTTTGCCGACGAGCACATAGATTTATAAGTATTGTTTGCCCTAGCCAGGAGACAACGATGGTGTACTCAGATGATGATAGACAGTAGCGGCACATCCGAATTGGCATCTACCGCTGCCTCGGCTATAGCTTCGAGCGGAGGTCCACGAATCGAGCGATCCCGCGCAGGAGCGGCTCCGACAAAAAGAGTGTTCTGACAAAAAACTTCGGCGGGATGTCGTCGTGGGTTTGTTGACAAAAGCTATGCCGCTTCTGTGGATCGAACACAGTGCCTCCAGAAAACTCTTGCGATACAAGAAGGACAGAAGTTGACTTCAGTCTGGCGCTCTCCCAGATGAGCTAAAGCGGCTTGAGATGTGCATGATCTCAGCTGCTGATAAACATAACGCATTATTTTGTGCCGCCATATCAGAAAGGAGCAACAGGGACCTGGACTGTCATCGTAAGGCTTCACCAAGCATCAGATGATTGAATTCGTAATATTTTTGCTAGCTTAATTGACTTGAGTGTGTGAAGCATCTGGTCGTGGCTGACATGAAGTACGTGGGTTGTCGTCTGGGACTTTGGCATGGAAATGACCAAAACTGTCATGACAGCATTTTGAGCGAGATACTTGCTAAAAAGCGATACTGATACCCCCAATTTAGCCTACAGGGTCTTAGCTAGTACACAGAGGTATCTCAGCTCATATGCACCTTTGGAACGATGTCAGTAGTCAAAAATACCTTCCAAGAACTCGATAATTATTGTTGCAAGTAGCACCCTGACGCTACGGGTTGGCAGACTAAATTTTGCTCAGCATTTAGTAACAGATGAACAATTCAACTTCCCGCGACTGATTCCTGGCCTCAAGCGTACAGTATGTCGTCTTCGAGTTGGCGGTGTTTTGTTGATGTTGTTGCCGTTGCTGTTTGTAGTGGTCGAGGACATGAAGCTTGGCCGGAGGTGATCGTTGGCCTGTTGTGGAAGGTGCTCCCGGGCCGACGATCACCGTCTTATCGGCCTTCCTCTTTTACGAGCAAATATGCAGGCAGAAGAGGGGAGTTCATGACGCGATCTCAGATCTGTACAGTCTCATTGAACGACATCAATTGCTCACCGCATCTATATCCACCCATTCATCCATCTTCTCTTTTCATCACTTTTACTACTATCTTCGTGTTTGAGAACAGTGACGATGAAGCTTCTACCATTCTTACACGCGCTGCCACTTGTGGCTGCCTTAGGTAGCAGACAACACAGGCGTGATCTTGCACTTTCAAGCCTGGAGAAGGTATGCCATCAGAAAGCTATCAATGATCGTTGCCGATGTTCGTAGTACAAAAGCTAACGCGTTGTTTCAGCGTGACACTGATCCCCGGAAGCTCTACACCGAATACAACATCTCAGTACCGGTGGACCACTTCCACAACTCTTCTCGGTACGAACCTCACAGCAATGCCACTTTTGACTTGAGATACTGGTTTGATGCATCACACTACCAACCTGGCGGACCGGTCATCGTGCTCCAATCTGGTGAAACAGATGCTTCGGGTCGCTTGTCTTATTTGGTCAAGGGTATACTTGCTAAGCTAGCTAAAGCAACTAATGGTATTGGTGTTGTTCTTGAACACCGCTACTACGGAACCTCGTTCCCCACCCCTGATTTGTCTACCAAGAACTTGCGCTTTCTTACCACCGAGCAAGGGCTCGCCGACGAAGCATACTTTGCAAGAAACATTGTTTTCCCTGGACTTGAGCATCTGGACCTTACCAGTGAATCGACTGCATACATCGGATATGGCGGATCGTATGCAGGCGCTTTCAACGCTTTCCTGAGAGTTGTCTACCCAGACGTCTTCTGGGGAACCATCGCCAGCAGTGCAGTTACCAAAGCGATCTACAACTACTATGATTACTTCACCCCCATTGCTGAAAACGCGCCTCCCAAATGCATCTCGACACAAAAGACTCTCATCCACATTGTGGACACTATTCTCAAGAAGAACGAGACAGACCTCACTCTGCAACTCAAGACTGCGTTTGGCTTGGAGAGCATTACCTACGACAACGACTTTGCTTCTACGCTATCGAGCGGAATCGAGAACTGGCAAAGTCGTAACTGGGACCCCAAGGTCGGAAGCCCTATCTTTGATCGGTACTGCAATAACATTTCGTCCGATGCAACACTCTACCCCGGAACAGCTTCACTTCGCCCTGTCGTCGAGTCTCTGATCAAGACTACCAGCTACCCAGTTGAAGAGACTTTGGTCAACCGCATGCTCAACTTCATTGGCTATGTGAACCTCACTGCTGTAGTGCCTTGTAGAAGAAGTGGCAGTACCCAGGACCAGTGCTACAGCACTCACAACACGACCACCTACCAGCAAGATGATATTTCATCGTACGTCTGGCGCTCATGGGCTTACCAATACTGCTCTGAATGGGGATACTTGCAGACCGGATATGCTCCTCCGGGCCAGCTACCCATCGTATCTTCTTTGCTTGACCTCGAGTATGAGAGCATCGTTTGTGTT
>SWBH01000631.1:0-10304 GCA_024195465.1 Aureobasidium sp. EXF-8845
GTTGAGAGCGCCAACGCCGACAGATTCGGCAACATCAGTAATGTTGTCTGGGTTCCAGACCGGGTTGGACATTGTGACGAGAGCAGTAGTGCGCAGTAGAAGACCGGACCACGTGTAATATTGTTTCCTCAAGAGCGCTCGGGTTGTGATCGACTAGTTGGTGAAGTGCTGATACGGTTTGCGCCTGGTGCCCTGGTGTCCTGGTCGAGGCTGTGATGATGTGCAGCAAACACGGCAGTGGCTTCGTACGCCCGTAAGTGAAGGAGTAAGATTAATCTCGCTTGTGTCGCAATAGAGGGCTTAGGAAGCACCAAGTTGATAGTGATTGTTTAGCAGAGTTGGCTAGTAACACTACTGAGTGGAGTTGATAGTGCCAAAGCCCGCATCAGCTCGGAAAGACCCAAGCTGCCATGCCAAGCTTTGATTGAGTCGCCGAATAACCCCTCTGCGCTCGAGAACTCTTTGCTTGTTCTCATGACTCCACCCGTCCCGTCTGCATCATTGCGCCATTGAGGGTGTCATGATATGCTGTGCGAACAATTGTTAATTGTCATCCATCCGAAGTACCTAGGTCCTAGAGCGATCTGACTGCTTGCTCGGTAACTTCCTCAAGTGAGCCCGCATTCGTAAAACGACTATCTAGGAGATGGCTTACCGTAGGCGAGGCCCCGAGAGACACTTATGCAGACTGCAGCACTCCCACGTTTTATCCCTGACCCACCAGCAGTAGCACCGTATCATTGAGCTTTGTCCTTTTCATTGAGCACATGGTCAATCCTCGAATGGACCCTTCTCTACCAGCCGCTTCTCTATCCAAGTGATTGAGTCTCTCTCCCTCAACCAGTAACCCCTCTACTATGCTTAAGTTTAGCCGACGGCAGGCTTTCTCTGATCTGCGGTCAATGCAGATACTCACGCTAGCGGTCTTGACTATGGCCATTACGGAGTACATCCACAATATTGTCCCGAGCATGGTCTTGTCTGTCAATCCTTCATGGACCCTTTGTGAGACTAGAACACTGTAATCATTCAGTTACGTCAACGCTTTCTTCCGTGAGAGTTACTTGATGGTTCTCAGTTAATGATAAATACCTCGTCAGTACCCCTCCACAGGAGCAATTCTGTCCATCGCCTTTCCCTTTCTCCAATATACCTTGGTCATGTCTTCCATCGCTCTTCTTGCCCTCCTGAGCGTAGCTTCTGCAGCTAAAGTCTGCACCAATGTCACTGTACCTGTCAACATCAACGCAAGACAGGCTATCTTTGATGTTCCTACCCTGGAGTCGAACTTTGATGCTGTCAAGTTCTCTCTCGACTTTACCAACATTGGCATGAACTATACAGACGTCGTCACGAAAGGATATCAAACCGTGACTGGCCAGTACAATATCTCGGCTAAATACTGCAAGCCTCAAGGAGACACCAAGGCCAACCCTACCGTCCAAGTCCTGATCCACGGTATTGGCTTTGACAAGAGTTACTGGGACTTGTCATACAACAACTACAACTACTCCTACATCGATGTTGCTGTTGCCGCTGGTTACCACACTGTCTCCATTGATAGATTCGGTATTGGTAACTCCTCCCACGCAGATCCCTTGAACGTTGTGCAGGCCCCAGCCGAAGTTTCTAGTCTTTACGAGATCACATCGATGCTTCGCAATGGCACTTTCCCTACAGTCAGCCACAAGTTTGGCAAAGTAGTACATGGTAAGTGTTGTTCATTAAAACTTGGGCTTCTTGTGAAACTAACGTGTTTCAGTCGGACACTCTTTTGGTTCCCTCCAGAGCTACCTCCTGACCGCTCTTTACCCTGGCTCTTCGGACGGTGTTGCACTCACTGGTTTCTCCATGAACGGTACCTGGCTCGGTCAGACTCTTGCAGACTGGAATTTGCACCTTGCTCGTCTGAACCAACCGTTAAGGTTCGGAAACGTATCTGTTTCACGTACTAAGAACAACATTGCTTGGCTCAGTCAGGGCTTGGTTTCGATTATTCAGTCTGCTCTCAGTGCTATTGGTATCGATCTCTCGACCTCTGATATCTGGCAGGAGATTGCCACTACTGAGATTGGCGACATTATCAACGGGTGGAACACTACTGTGATCGCACAGGACCTGCCCACAGGATATCTCACCTGGAGCGATTTGACCTGTGAGTTGAGCAAACCATAAAATCGCGGCCCTCACTGACCTGTCTCTATAGCAAATATCTTTGCCTTCCTGTACCCTGGTTACTTCGATGTTGGCGCCGCTCTCTTTGCTGAAAGCACTAAGCAACCTGTTACACTTGGAGAGATCTTCACTCTTGCTAATGGAGCTCCTGCCACTAGTCCTCATAATGGACCCGCTCTCGTCTTGACTGGTGAACAAGGTGAGTTCTCCAATCTCCAAAGCCTCGAAACTGTAACGACTGACATCCAAATCGACACCATATACTGTGGAGGCTCGTGTTCGGCGACTGGCTCCTCTCTCGCTAGCATTCCCGCCGGAGTTGGTGCAGCATTCCCTAACGCCAGCAAGTTTGAAGCCTACATTCACCCAAACACTGGCCACGGCATCAACTTCCACTACAATGGTAAGTCGTCTGTCTCAGATGCACGAACGTTGAAAAGCGCGTGGGGTGAAGATGCTAACGTGTTTTGCAGCCACTGGCGCTTACGACGTTATCCAGAACTTCTTCTCTTCCAACGGTCTTCAAAGCTCATAAAGCAGATACAGCATTCTCTGCGCTTGCTGAATTACACCTTCGTGCCTTGGCCAGACAAAGCAACGGAGCATTTCATGATGTATTATGTATAGATACAAAGCTTCATGCCACCCAGCAGAACCATTATCTCTTTCACATTGACACCATATCAGATTCCCGTTCGTGATTGTATAGAAAAGGTTCATTGATATTATCGCGCATCGGAGAACTATCGAATTCCCATACGGGCGTATCAATATCATATGGGGAACCAGCTAATGCATGAAGTCAATGGCACGGTGGGGTGTAATCTATTTACTCGTGGCACGCGAAAAGCGTATGCAGCCTTCATGCATGGCGGCTGTCGGTCAGGTACGCCCGATATCCTACTTCATCCCATCCCGTGCTTTTCCAAGATACGAACATCACCTTATCTCAATGCAAGAAGACGCTGGGAGAAGGGGCTTGCATAAGACACCTGAGTTCATGTTTCTGAGTTACCTTGAAACTCACCGCTGGTTGAAGTTGTTTTGAGGTGGAGGTGGAGGTCGGAGAAAGGAGTTGAGGTCTACGATTTTAATATCCATAAGGCTGTTGGTCGTCGGGTGCATCGGCTTCTCTCGCGGGCGTTCTAGACGCGAGACGTCCACGCTATTGACTGTCACCCGAAGCGAAGTGCCAAACTGCTACAGAGCTCTGATATCTTTCAAGTGAGGTGAACGAAGGAATTCAAGTGTTGTATCAAAGCTTGGCAAGTTGGAAATGTAATAACACGTCTTGGCGATATGTCGCACTCTATACAGCTGCAGTGCTGAATTCCATCCAACATAGTGGTACCGCTTAGTAAAAATCTGTGCACCAACATCGATCCGCCCGTTCGCTCGGCAGGAATGGATGTATGTCCATCAGCGTAGGATACGCCGTCCCCAGGTCACGATTCGGGTCCCAAGACCCCGACCGATGCCACCCCTACCGAGTGTCGATACTTGGGTCGACAGCGACTCCGAATCTGAAGGAGAGACAGGTGCCGAGTTCAACCCACCAAACCCGATCCAGGCAGAGTGGTTCGAAATTGGTAGCTCCGAGCGTGCATACCCTCTTGTCAACCAAATCGTACACCAGCACTACCTCGATGGTAAAATCATGCGCTTCCCTTGGTTCAACGACATCCCGGACAAGCGCTTCTTCGCCATGATCGGTATAGCACATTACAGCTCGACCGACGACCGCTACACTCATGTCAGTCATTGGGGTGCCAACCAGGGCTGTCCAATCAAGGAAGGACAGCAGGTCACGATCACTCCCAACCTCGAGGCCCAGCGACCTTCGCTGTCGATCTTCGTGAAGCGGGATGACGGGACAACTGTCTCGTGCAAAGTGTACGGCAACCAGTGCAGCACATTTTCAGTCAACGGACCGGGCAATGTCGGTGACTGGTGGTTTGAGGCCGGTTCGGAACAGCACAATCAACGCAGCGCCGACAAGCTCCTTCAGTTCAACTGGCAGCTCAAGACGGGAGCAAGCCTCGCTTGGAGCGGTATCACAAAGGCCGAGATCGAAGGCATGAACAGCGAATGGTTGATCGCACATCCTACCGACGCCATGCTTGTCGAGTTAATCAGTAACTACACCATGTCGGCCACCATCACCCTGAAGGACGAAGATCCCAAGCTTTTCGCAGAGTACTTCGAGGCCATTATGAACACCGCTATACATTACAGCAACCTCTAGATCTGGCAGGTTCAACACCTGGACCAGTGAATGAGCATTCGCGGTTTCATCGAGACCAAAGAAGGAGTGGTGAAAGTTATTCAGGGCTTGGCGTTGAAAGCATACGCCAACTGTTTGTGTTTGTGCTGCCCTCACTACCAGAATTCAGCGCGTCTGATTTATTCATCTCACAAACAACAACATCACCAACTGAGCACAGCAGTTTTTCTTCCTCGTTCCTGGCGCTTCTGGTGCGCTCAAGCTCGTCCTCGCGCTTTGCGTGAGGACATCCAATCGGTGGGACTCATAGTGGTTTTACCCTATTGAATACCTATTGGTGGGACCCGTAAGTGGTTTTGCCTTACTGAAGAAAATATTGATGGAGCCCGGAGTGGTCCTATCATGCTAACGAACAGATATTGGTGGGCCCGTAAGTGGTTCTGCCTCGTTGAATTCCTTATTGGTGGACCCGTAGTGGTTTTTCCTTATTGAACAGAATAACAGATCTTTTGAAGATCTATAGACGGGGCCCGTAGTGGTTCTGTCTTATTGAAACAGAAACAAAGCTTTGAGCTTTGTCAGTGGGGCCCATAGTGGTTCTACTCTATTGAGCAAAGAAACGATCTCTCGGAGATCTATAGACGGAACCCGTAGTGGTTTTGTCCTATTGAGACGCAACAAAAAGCCTTGAGCTTTATCAGTAGGGCCCGCAGTGGCTTTGCTGTATTGAACAAAAGAAAGGATTCATCATCATCGGGTGTTCGCTTTCCTCTGGTTACTCGCCGTCCTCGGATTGTTCGCCGTCCCATCATCAACCAACACCCGAGTAACGACTGGATGCCCGACCTACCGAGTCTCGACCAATGGCCCGGCAGCAACTCGAAACCTGACGGAGGAATGGATGCCGACGCCAATCCTCCAGATCCAGTTCAAGCAGAGGGTTCCAGATTGGACTTGAACCAGTGGATGAGCGTTCACAGTTCCTTTCAGGATGGTCCCGATGCGGCACCGCTTAGTCGAACCGTCAAGGACTAGCTGATCATTCTCTCAGACGACGGTCTGCACGTCGAGCAAGTCGTACCTGTCGAGTCAGCCACTATCGGAGAGCCCGACAAACGTCTCGAGGAGCTGTCAACGCCATGTACCGTTTCAACCTTGCTCGCACTCGTCCCCTCAACGACGTCGCTTTACGTGATGGTCAGGACAAGCAGTCAGGCAACGTTTTCTTCTCGTGGACTGTGTATCATCAGATGTCCGACGACGAGGTCAGGAACAGAGGTTATAGCTTGGTCAGCGATCGGTACGCGTTTGCGTCGTCGAGGGCCATGGGCAGCGAGGCCGTATGTCGGGACTCGGGAAGATACTGGTGTTGAGGAGGATCGCTCGGGTCGCTGACTTCCTTGGAAGCGATCAAGGCACGGCTCGAGTATGCCGTCACCCGAGGTCCGTGGGCAGATCATCATGATCTTTCTTGCTCCACTATCTTTTTCAATCATCATCATCATCAACAACACTTCGCGTACAGCTGCACTTTTTGTAAGTCATTCTCCCTTCTCGCGTGCAAGCAGCGATCTATTGATTATGCAGCCATCCCCCGGATCGCTAACGCAATAACAGAACAGAGCTAAGTAGCGAAGGGGAGGGCGGGTGGGGGTTGGTGGTGGTCTTTTGGTCTGTCGTTCAGGGTGGAAGGCGATAGCTTCTTCGATAGCTCCATCATGCAAAAACTTCAAGGCCACACTGCTGTTCGTCGACGACTCGGGTATGCGTGATATATTTGATTCTCGCGTTCTCGACTGTCCTCTTCCAGAGCTCCAAAATGACTAGACGATCGAGCTGGGCTCTTCAAGCATCCAGTAGCGTACTCCACTGGTCAAAGCAGACACTATACCATCAACTTTGTTCTGCCCGTGGCGTACGAAGAGAAATGGCGCAATAAGATGGTATGTCGCCATTAGCTGGTCGTGAAGACGCAAATTGGACAAGTCTGTGCATGATTTGGACACTTTCACACCTCTATGGACAGCATTTCGTTCTTCAAGCTATTGTGCATTTCGAAAGCTACGTGTCACATACATTTGCCTACGGGAAAATAGAATGGAGATCCAAAGGTCATCTGGTTGCAGTTGTGTAAGTATGAGCTTTCTCGAGATCGTCAGCTCTCTCTAATTTGACCTTCTCTCTCGCGTTTCTCGCCCAATCTGCTTTTTAAAGAGAACAATTTACCTTCATGGCACACCGAAGCATAGTGTCACTATATTGGTATACTGCTTTCCTCCCTCACATGCATTGGGAGCATAAAGTTGGACTCTTTATTAGACAGGCAGGGTTGCCCTCCAAACATCCACAGACTTGAACGTTTGCAGAGGTATATCCGACTTGGCCATGACAAAGTAAACCCTCTTCTCATGCCCCACTCTCACAACGACAACTAGGCAGAACTACAGTCATCAAAATACACAATTCTTTCGAGAAAGAGGAGAAGTTCGTTGAGAGCCGGAAATATTGTGTCTATCGGTGGACGCCTCCCATGGGCCGAACAAACTATGCATTCGTATAGCTACGCGCTGGTATATCCGCACGCGGAGAGACTCGACCGTCGTCATGCAAAAATGATCGACAGGAGAAAGATTCAGCACCCGAAACCTGGCAGAACGTTGCGAAAGAACGCAAAAGTCTATCTTTGCACGTCTGACGTCGCGGAGTGAGACAAAAGGGACAACCGCAACGTGTAAGATGGAAATAGCACATGTCGAAGTTTCGAGTTTGACTGAAAGAGGATTTGACAGCAGGTGAAATTATCAAAACTTCGAAGAGATGCACTCTGCAACAGAAGCGTGTAGAAAGAATCAATAGACGCGTCTCGAAAGTTATTCTTGCTTGGCCTATGTAGTACTTGCATGTCAGAGGGCCACAGGGAGGTCCGAGTATTACTGTTACGAGAAGTGCCGCACAAGACCGTCATCCAGCATTGCAGAGAACTGTTGAGCTCTGCATTTTGTTCTGTGCATATATAAAATCCTTCGCTTGCGTCTGTAGCTACTACATCAATAACAACCTTCTACTACATTCGTCACATTGATACAGGAAAAATGTACTTCACAGCAGCAATTACCGTGCTATGCAGCATCAGCGCTGTCACTGCCGCAGTCCTGCCTAGACAGATGAACACCACGGCCATCTCAAACACAACCACATCCGCAAACACAACCCTACCACCACTATCTTTGAACTCGGACAACTTCATCATCCGCGCTCGCCAGCTGAACGACAGTTCGGTAACCTTAGGATACTTGTATGCCGAATATGCCTATCCACCAGGCTACTATGCGACCCTACGCCCCAAGGAAGAAGCTATCGTCGGTCATTTGACAGACACCACCAATCCCAGTAATAGCAGTCTGGTGTTTGGTGAAGAGTATCCTCAAGGCTTCGTGTTGTCTCCATTAAGTTCGTATCAGAATGCGTCTATCGCCATGATCTATTCTGGACAACAAGGGACCAAGGGTGTCTTTGTCAACGAGGGGGGGATTGTAGACTGGGCATCTCAGAGGGTGTCTTGGTATGGTGAGTTTATTGCGTGCTTTGTTTCGCGGCGGAGTCGATGTGCTGACAACGTTGAACAGCTTGCAACCAGACATTAGAATGGGGGACTGCAACTGCCATCTGGTACAGATTGATGAACGCTACAACGCCTCGCAACTGTGTCGATGTCCTGTTGATCGCAGATCCTGTTTAGAAGATGTATGCTGGACATGCAACAAAAAGAGACGCACCTCGATGTGCGCTACGAATCAATCACGTCTTCATCAAACCATTCGCTCATTCTCGTCGTGTATCTCAGTGTCGATGGTGAAAGTGTTCAAGCAGTAGCCTGAGGAGAGAGCCATGCCCATGTCACATCGACTCTGCCGCTGGCCCGAGCCGCAAGTTTGTCGAAAGCCGCTGGAGACACATCAATGTCTGTAGCCTTACAACCGACGCCTACACATAATGTTAGTACACGCCCAGCTCGACTCCATCAAATAGTCAAAACTCACATCGATCAACGACTTTGAGATCAACGCTTCTCCTCTCTCCGACTTGCTCATCATATCTCGAAGCTCTGAGTTTCAGACCGCATAATGGGTTCTGATTGGGATTAGAGCTTCTCGATGCGGCGTCAAAGACGAAGTGAGAGACGGCAACGATCATATCGCTGTCAGAAGACGTAATCCCGCATGAGCCTAAGTCAGTCCCATAGTATGTAAGGTCTCCCTCATGCTGCTCACTGTTTGTCGGCAGTGGTAAATTTTGACCACTACAACCATCTCAGCATATGTTCTCAAATATTAACATTAGGTCTGCTTACCCTTTTGAATGCTTGGTTAGGCCTACAGCCAGACCGATGATAAGAGCAAGCAACGCAAGAATTGCGCAGGCAAGGACGACGAGAAAAGTGCGTCGCCTTAGTCCCAAATACGACCGAGATCGAGGGAGAATAGCATTGAACTTTTCCTGCAACACAGCCTTTCCACCAGCGCGACTCCCAGTATGCGATGTCGTCGTTGTGGCTCCGACTTTATATGTCTGTACAGCATTGGAATCCCACTCCGGCAGAACGATGGAACTCGGTTGCGGTGGTGGCTGGAGCGGGGCCGTTGGCGCATGCACTTGTGTTGACATCACTGATGTGTTTCTTCTTTCTTCTTTTCCGCTCTTCAAATAGTCCCGAGATGTGTTACAGACAAGAAACGCGCGTGGCTACGCGTGGATATTTGTGCGACAATCGACAATGGAGATGGTACTTGATGAGAGGCATTTGATTGGGCGCTTGGTTGTGCCAGTCTCGTGACCACCCCTTAATCTTATTTTCTGCTCACCGACCTTCGAAGTCAGTCACCCATATGTTCAACATCATAGGATGGTTCTCGTCTTCCAAGTGCCAGAGTACCAGTATGGTTGGAAGAGCTGGTTAAGACTACTCCCACTTTAGTCGTTGTGCTATACATCATCGAGAGCGACCTTGACGGCTCTTTGCTTGAGTGAATTGACTGCTCTGCTCTGAGCTGACTCGAACACCAGAGACTGTGAGATTATGCTCGACGTCTTCGGCATAGTTGAATCATGATCAGCATCGAGGTGACCAGATCATTGGCAAGAAGACTTGGAGGAGCATGAACGAGACATTGGCTCACGACCGACAAGAACAAAAAGATGCAAGCTGATGACATCCGAAAAGGCGATCGAAAACATGTAGGTAGGTACGAGCAGACAAGAAGAGGTCGGAAGCATGGTAGGGAGCCTTCGTAAGACTGGCGGATGTGGAAATCACGACCTGATCGGCTCCTTCCTTCTGCACTTGCCAACAGAACGTTGTGACATGGTACCTGCGAAAATGCAATCTTCCTCTGCGTACTCCTCCTAATTCTTCTCTTATGCTGGTACACTGTTGAAAGGTGTTCTTTACCTTCTCTACCCTCGGAGACAATGCCTTACTACGATTACGTTGACGACAGACGAACCTTTCAACGCGGTATATTCTCAATCTTTGCAGTGGTACTCGCGGGTCTTTGTTTCTCCAATCCAGGTGGCATCTTCAGATCCGAAAAGAAGTACGAGCCTCCCAGCCGTGACCAAAAATGGCCTCGCAATCGCAGAAGTCTGTCCGAGTCGGATTTGTCGAGCAGCGACAGCAGTCAGAGCAGCCTAGGGGAACCAATTCCTTCAAGAAGAGCTCGCCACCACACTTCTTCGTGGGATGGAACCCGGGCCCGCTATTCCTACCCTCAGGATCAGGACTACACCCTCCACACTCATCATCACCACAGCCATCACCAAAGACACAACTCACACAGTCCAACCCTTTCGAGGAGAGACGACCCCTTCGCTTGGGAGAACGCCCTCAAGGGAGTATGAGACTTCC
>SWBH01000632.1:0-10303 GCA_024195465.1 Aureobasidium sp. EXF-8845
GATGCAGACTCAGATGATGCAACAGATGATGGCGATGCAAGGTGGTGGTGGTCAGATGCAGCCTATGCCTCAGATGATGCCTCAACAGATGCAAAATGGTTTCCCTAACATGCCTCAAAATGGTATGCAAAGACCCATGTCAATGGCTGGTCCGAACGGGCATCAATCTGGTATGCTTGGTCCTCCGGGTCCCATGCACCAGCAACAGCGATCGAGCACAATGACCAACTTGCAGCGTCCAGGCTATGCTGGATCAATGTACGACTACAGTCTCAGCGCACCTCGCGGAGATTATACACCCTCGATCGCACCCAGTGAGCGCAGCAACGTTGGTATGCCATCCCGCTACCGCCCTGTGACCACCGATGGTTCTGCCAGCCGCACTGCCAGCGCGACTTCACAATCTGGTATGCAGAATTTCGCTAAGAAGAACGCCTCGACAGGCTCTTTCTTGAACCCCAACAACATCCCTGCAACCAATGGTAGCAGTGTACCGCGAACCACTATCAAGATCATCGACAAGCCTAAGGGATCACCAAGATCGCCTCAACCCAGACCCGAGGAAGAGGACGACGATGAAGGCTGGGCTCAGCTGCGCAAGAAGAGAGAGGAGCGCAAGAAGCGCGGCCCCGCCAGCAAATCTCAGGAGCAGACTTTGGAGGAGCTGTACCAGGGCTTCAGCTAGGACCTTGAAGCATGCCTGCGTACGATGCACTCGAACCTCCCTACTATCATTTTTATCTCGGATGCTGGAAATTCTTTTTCGGCAACACTGTCTATAGACTTCTCTTCTCTCTTGGTCACCCCCTCTTCTTCCCTTCCATCACCCTAGTAATTCTTGTCTTTTCTTTTTTCCATCGGAAGCAAATGTTTCCACGCATTGTTCCCGACCCCCAATTTTATCATTTCTTTTGTTTTCATCACCACGGCGTTGGTTCTTTCTATCTTTGCATTTACAACAACTCAAAATGGAGCAGCGAAGAAGGAAACGAATGTATGGGGCTCTTCTTGGAGCGAGATGAAGCATTTTCCAGAAGCACAAAAGGAACGAAAGTGAAAGTGTAATTGAGTCAATGCGAGACAAAGTAAGAATAATAAGAGAACTGTGTTTTTTGATTCAAGCTTGCTTCCTGCTTTTTGTACACTCGTGCGGTAGTGTTTTGTGTCTTTAACAGATGATAGGGGAGGAGAGATGATGTTCGTGCTAGGTATGTCGTCCTACCTCCACTCTTGCTGATACCACACAGGATGCTCAAACCTGCATGAGTTGCTTCAAGATATTGCATCTGCTTCTCTCGGCCACCAGCTGGGCCACTGCTTCAGCCAGAGCCTCCTTGAAGTGTTGCATGAACTCGATCCCAAAGTCCATAAGCACGTCAATTTCTTTGTAGAGACCGTTCTTGATGGCAGCTTTGGCGTTTTTCTTAGCCAAATCACTGGCAAGGGCGTGTTTGATCAATTTCTCTGTGTGTTTGTCGACCATTGATGTGGCTCTGCTGACATGCGTGTCGAACAAGCGGTCGATGCTTGCTTCCACCAACACATCAAGAGACCTTTTGCGCCTGTAGCAAAAGGATCAGCCGTCTATCACTCGTGAATGCGGGCACTGGAAGAACGATAACGACATACGTGGCACCCTCAATATCCAGCTTCTTCACCATGGCTGCCAGGGCATCGACGTCGTGTTCACAGTCCAGCACTTTCTGCTTGCCTGGTCCCCAGCATTGACCTGTTGCTGCGCTGCTGAGATCGCTTTGCAATTTCTTGATCTTGAGAGAGATTGTGTCGAGAGAGTTGTGAGGGACGTATGTGTTTGTTGTGATATTCGGTTCCGCCCTGGTGTTGTTATTGGTTGTTCTTGGTCGCGATCTCCTGGTCAGAGTGGAGCGGTGGTGCGCTTCCCGGTCGATAAATTGCAAGGGAAAGTCGATAGTGAGTTCGAGCTTTTAGCGAGCTATGTTCGCGCGCTCGCAAGGTAACTCGTCGGCGTTGGAATCAAGGTCAGAGAAAGAGGAGTTCTTCGTCATGTTGATCTGATTTGACAAGGCTATAAGTGTGTTGCAGTGGTACAAATGTGTTGCAGTGAGTAAGTCATGTTGAAATTTATCCATGCTTAGAGGCCTCAATTCATCTCGTTCCTTATCAATCGATCGAGCCAAACGACCTAAAACCTCCATACAGCTAATCTCCACCATTGGGCACAAGAGTCCCTCGCGAGGAAGCAGATGTATCTTTTAACCAGCTTACGAGTCAGCCACGAATGCGCCGTATTTCTTCCACTGGCCTTCCAGACCACGTTTGAAGTCGCCTACGACGCGCTCCATCAGATCACGCTGGAAATGGCGCTTGACTTTATCTTTGAAGTCGACGAGAGGTTCAGGGTCCTGATCCATCGCCTTCATGATGTCGTCTCTGGTTTGGACCCGCTGCTGGTACCATCGATTGTAAGTCAAATCCTTGAACGTTCCTTCGAACTTGGCCAAGCTTGCGAATTCATCAGTGACGATTTTGCCAATGCCGGTCTTGACGAGGAACTTGAGAGTATCTGCGGCTCTAACGGACTGTCAGCGTTCGGTATCTATAGATCACAGAGGGTATACACACCTGGCTTCGTTCGCAGAAGCTTTCTTCCCGTCGTCCATGTCGTTCTCCTTCGTAGATTCGTGCAAGTCCCTGACAGCGGGTCCAAATTCATAAGCTCGAGCAAGACTGGTGGCATTGACTTCAAGACTCTCGATTGTATCACGTAGACTGTTGGTAGTGTCCTCATAAGCCTTGAATGGTGCTTTCATCTCGGCTTCGGCACCGATCAATGGATGGTGCAATGCCCAGGAGTTGGTGACTCTTTGGAGATCGGCGACGTGAAACATCATGCTGAAGAGATCTTCTGAAGCAACAGAGCAAGAGATTTGTCCACCGGTCGTGACATTGAGTGTTTCGCCAGCGAGGGTAGACTCCGATGTGACACTGCTCATCTTCTGACGCTTGGGAGCTGGTTCGTGTGGCTGAGGGTTGACTCCGCTCAATAGGTTGGATGGCGAGAATTCCATTCTGGATCGGATATGTGACGATATAAAGAGTGAGAGCGAGTGAACGAGATGGGAGTGGGACGTAATGGAGTATATTGTATTCAATCAAGACAGCTTATTTTTGGATGAAGGCTTCGGATCTGAAAGAGGAAGTCGCGACTGCCTGATGTCTGCTAAGTTTGTGAGCATGTGAAGCCAACAACCTCAACAACAGGTGCGACTGCCGTGTCGTCACGAGAAACGGGCAGAGAAGCTCGCAGCTTCATGACCTTTAGGAACTTGAGAGGCCACTCAATACTTCAGTGAAACTGTTAGCTACTGGCTATACATTTATAGTTCACAGTGGTTGGTGGGTGAGAACAAGTGAATATCTTATGCTGGATAGTTCTTACGCAGCTCTTCTGTGTGCTTCTTCTCTCACTCTCCATCATAGATCGATTTTACTCGTCAAACTTCTCCATTCGAGGTCATGGTCAGTGTTTGGCTGCTCTAATACCACACAGACTTGACGTGAAGACTGATAGTTGATAGAAACCAAAAGCTATCCATACCGATTGCTCAAGCCTCCAGATCTCGGTGGAGAATCTTGTAAATGCGAAGAGGTCGGCCGAAAGTCTGCGTGTTGCAATCAACTACCTAAGTCAACCTAAACTGCTCGCTGGTATATATCCAGAGGAGATTGCCGACTGGATGGTCTCCAAAGCCGACGAGGTCGCTTTGGTCATTTCTCAGTTGCAGTCTAGGTAAGTCAGTCTCTCACTGACATGTCTTTATAGCAGTTCTGTATCGACCGGAGACCACAACCTACCTTTTCCTCCCTGTATGGACTTTCTCATAAGCAGCGGCGTTGAAAAAGTCATCCAGAGTACTATCAGGGAGATACATGTCTTCGAAGGGCCCGAAGCTCCTCTCATTCAACAGGTCCTCCGGGATCAAAAGTTTTCACACTGGCTGGACGTCTTAGTCACTACCACCAAGAGTATCGTCAAACAATATCCAAAGTTTTTGGACGACTTCGAAAGCAATGTCAGAAAACGTCTTCTCATTTGGATTACCAACGAGGTCCAGAAACCGATTGATAGCAACTTGAGACAATAGTTTGATCTGTAACGAGGCAGACCTATGAAACAACTTTCTAATTTGATCGTGTCTTGCACATTGTACTCCGTTGCGGCGAGACAGACATGACGGATCCGATCAAACCATCGGACTGCCTTCTCCATGTCGTTTATTGTAGACCACGTAGACCGACGAATTGTCCACCGTGAGATTGATGGGAAGAAATTCATCAGCATGCTTTCCAGTAAAGATGTCCACTAGACGTGCATCAGCAGGGCTAAACTTAGTTCCGTTCCCATCAACCACGGAAGCATTCGTGAGGGTCACACTGCCAAAATTGGCGAAAGGAACACGGGCTTTTTGACCGGAACGTATCGTCGAGAAGTCTTCTACAATCCGTTCGGCACCGGTACGACAGAGATGTGGTGTTTAGTCCACCCAAGTATGGTTGACAGAAGATTTCTTGCTGTTGTTTTCGATGATAGCAATTCCACCACTTGTAGACGAAGCTGAAATAGTGAGAGTCATGCTGTCGCCAGGTGCAATCTCCATGTCGGTGAATCTGACGTTATTGTTCGGGTACACTACTCCAATTGGCGGTAACTTACTTCCTGTACAGAGGATCGGGGACCTCCCTTTAACCAGACTACCGTGTGAATTTAGAGAAGGGATAGGGGAGGGCCAACTTTTGTGGACTATATAATAATGATGAGTGAAGGGACATAGTGGTGATCCTGAGTGAGTTTTGAAAGTTTGGTTCGTTATGATTGATGAGTTCGTGATTGCCTTTGTATACGAAGGAAGTTCTGAATTGCTCTTTCTTTGAGAAGTCTACTCAGGGGCTGGTTTCGAAGTGATAGTCTCCATATCCTGCTGTTTCTTTACTATTCTGCCCATGTAACTTCCCTTGAGTCTCTCATGTTCATTGCTCTTTGTTTTCTTGAACAGCCTGAGACGATCAAGCCATCTGTCTGGCATCTATGCTCACATGTTTCCACCAACAATGCCGTAAGAGAAGAAGCCCTTACCCAGCTCAACACGACAAGGAGGACAGTACCACTTTGAAGACTTGCTAGGAAGACTGCCCAGACGAACGCAGTAGATGTGGAACCACTCGAGCTCGCAGTCCTTTCACAGCGACATCAGCCTAGATAGTCAAGTTCAAGTAAAGCAATACTTGCATCGTTGTCACAGGCAATCATTGTGCCAAAAGCTTTCTGAGCGCAGATACAGTAGAGCTTTTTGGTGGACTTTGAAGTACGCTTTGACCTAATCTTCGAGGGCTTAGTAGGCGCGATGGGCTTGGTGGGTGTAGCCTTTTTGTTGGCCTTGTCAGCGTCGGTGTTGGTGTTGGAAGACATTGTGTGAGCTGCTGGACGTCAATTCTTAAACCCCTGATCGAACGATTGTGGAAGCATATAACCTATCCTGAGTCGTGTCGCGTGAAGCTGATGACTGAAAGGATTGAGAAGAGACGACGACACACTCGTATGAACATTCATGTTCCTGTAGGATTCACCCTCCTCGTCGGCGCGACGATGGAGCTTTGATCGCGAGTAAACGACAACAACATGCCAATCGTGACGCAGGAGCTTGAGAAGCTCAGCAAAACAGATAGTGCGCGCTTTGAGAGAAGACTGAGATATTCACAAGAAGCGGATGAAGAACTTCTGGAAAGAGGGTTTGCATTCAGGTTATCCTCCATGATAACCACACGTGTCTGCCACTTACCTTATACTAGCACTCAGCTGTGATCTCCAATCCTTCCGACCACTCGATCGTCGATATGAAATGGTGTTGATCGAAGACTCTTGTGCATCATCGCCTTCTACCCTGCTTTCTACCCTGGGCGACACAGCCATTGCTGTATACACCGAGCTTGAGCTTCTTGCGACAGTCTCCACAGTACCAGTCGATTGTCTCAGTCGACTGTCCTCCCATATCGACGCATCTGCGATGATACCACTTTCCTTTGCACTTGGGGTCATCGGCATTATTGCACAGGATCATGAGGGTGCCGTTGTCCTCGCCATTGCAGATGCACCAGAGTTTTCGCGCAGGATCGTCGTCAGCAGGATTGTGCTCGACTTCATCGGTTAGGGAGGCGGAGCGGGTTGTCTTCTGGTGCTCGGTATTGCTGTGCGCATCGCTGTCTTCTGCAGAGTTGTCTTGCTCTGGCACATCTTGCATCGCGACGTCGTCATCGCCGACCGACGGGGATGATATAGCTTGAGCGGCCTCAGCTGCTGCGGTGCTGAGCAACAGAGCAGCATCTCTTCCGTCAATGCTTTGCTGGGTGGTAAACGTAGAGTCGTCATGTTTGTCAACATCCTGCTGAGAGTCATTGAGTTGCGTGCCTTCTCCATCGGGGCTCATGAACTCTTCCTCCATTTCATCTTCTTGTTGCACGATGATAGGCTGTTCGTCTGTGTTCACGGCGTCTCCTGCATCATCATCGATCTCAATGGCTTGGTGGCGGTCCCCTGGGATCCAAGGGCCGCTCTTGTGGGTCAAAGGAACATTTTCAGGGTTCCAGGGGTTGACAACCACGGGTTTGAATTTCTCGCAAGGGTCTCGTCGTAAATGCTTGACTCTCCAGGCAAGATTTCTGCCACTAAACATCAATATTAGCATTAGGCTCAACTTGAATCGACGCAGACATCTGATAGTGTAGAAACTTACCGCTTGTATAGCAAACATTCCAAAACAGGCAAAGCAAGCATGTCGATTGTTCGGTCATTCATCCCGGTGTCCAGTACTCTGATCCATGCGTCGACTTCACCGCGTGTAAGATTTTCAGGGGCGGGGAGGTTGGGTTCTGCAGCAAGATGGGTTGCGATAAACCGCACTAGTGTCATGGTATGCTCGGCGGAGGTGATGAAATCGATAGCCATGATGGGCAGGAGCGGCGCGAGTTGGTCAGACTGTATGAAGCAGAAAAGACAGGTACGTTATCTTAAAGAATGTTGTGTTTTCGAATTGGCGATGTTGTGGTTATTATTGTTGTTGCAGCTTGCTTGTCCTTCGCGTGCAGATGAGATCCGATTGCGGACTCTTTGGCGCGCTCTTCGGCCTTCCGTGTTGCGACGCGATATGTGAAAGTGACAGTCTCTCCTTCCGCCCAAAGCTCGAAGACAGGTGAAATCTTGCAGGCTTTGTCTGGGAGCGAGCTGATTCTCTTACAGCTGTATGGTGTGTTGAAGGTTGGACGAGTGAAGCAGCACACAAGAATGTAAATATCAGACTACAGAACATACGCGGAAGAAACGCATGCGTTTTTGTACATGATGAGCAAAGAATTTTGGGGCGACTTGCCTAGAGTTACATACAAAGCGGCGGTATTGAGTCTTTTGGTACAGAAAGTTCCCCTATTGTGTCCCTCCAGTGATCTTTGCGACAACTAATTTGAGATAGTCCAGCACCTTCTTTGTGGGGAGACCTAGGACAACTTGCCATCTGTATTTGAATGCCTTTTTTGGTCTAAAGGTAATGCCGGAAGTATTTGCAGGCATCCCAGAACAGTCTTCAAGTACTGATCGCAGACAGATTTGCCTTCGCCACCAGTGAGTTTCACGGTAGCGCTGACATTCATTTTAGTCAACATTACGCGTTCCAAAGATGTTAAGAAGTCGCTTGGGAGCTCTGGTCTGCAAAGTAGGCGAACAGCAATACCCTTGTTGCCTTCGTGAGTGTTGAATTTGTCAACTCTTCTCTTGATGTCGTCGATGTCAATCATGAAAAGCGGCGCAACCTCGGATCTGACTGTAGCGGTGATTCTGCACAGCGTGTACACTTCTTGGGTAATCTGGAGGCGGGTACTCAGAAGGCCTGGCACACCGTCGCGGAAGATGTGGTGCTCTTCTTGCAAAACGTTCTCGTATATCATGACGCGAACTTCGAGCGGGAGAGAAAAGAAGTTCATCTCGACGGAAGGTTGGTTGGTTGGATAGTGTGTGGCGTAAGAGGCCGGGCTTTGTGGATGGTGTGCGTTGTGGAGAGTTGAGGTCTGCGTACTCTATAAGAGAACCCCTAGAATCATGTGCTTCTTGTTAGGTCTACCTTTAGCGAGATGTTTTCTGTGATCTTCTGCGATTTTCCTATGACTCTCCATTACCATGCGTCTAGATTAGCACTAGTTCCGTGAATTGAGTCAAATTCTCATAAATGATTCGTCGAGACTTGTCGATATAGGTAGGTAACAGGCGTTTAAGCTTTCCCTTTTGGCAGACTTGGACCATTGGATACCCAATACTGCCTCTGATCTCGCTACGCAGTAAACGAGATCAGTCAGCAGACCCTGTGATTTTGAGCGCCCCTGAGCAAGTATAAGAACAGAGCCCATTTCACTCGTTTCCGTTTCCTTTCTACTCGGACTTTGTCCACTTGACACGCATGTGTATTCAGTCCCTTTTCATGCTGACATCTTCCAGGCACCGGTACAATCAGCTTGTACCTCTACGTGGTGTACTGGACCAGTAGCCTCAGGGTAAAGCCAAATCAAGCTGCGGACAACGACCAACCGATCTCTTTCCTCGATACCGACCGACGACCTGGCCGAAGCAGAACGACGAACGATAACGACCGACCGACCGAGCTCTTCTGGTTGTTGACCGGGGTTCGAAGGAGGCATGTATTGGTTGATAAGATATTAGTGGATCTTCAATGCCTTGAGCAGCCTAAGGAGGTGTGTTAGAGATATGATACAGATACGGCTGAATGTTGAGCCCTCGAGAAGATTTCCTTGCTCCGTCAGCTTTGCGCTCGCTTTGCACGTCGACTGAAGAGGATTTGAATGATTCTTATTCTTAGACTGGCTGGCGAGCAAGCTGATCATGGGGGACAGCGCTCCTGATGGTTTTCAAGTCCCAGGATAACGACCGGTCCCATCGATTTCAGGACCATGATCAGACTGGTTGAGAACTCTCCTTCTTGTCTTTCTCCATGTCAGCGGTGCTTCCAGCTCGAGGCGCCTCTGCCTTCAGCTTTTCCAGTTGTTTCTTCCGTGCAACAAGCTCGCTAAGAGTTTGAACGTCTTCGCATCCCTCAGGCATGCAGGCTCCGGCGTCTCTTTTCAAATAACAAGTATGACAGCTGTACGAATCTGGCTGGGTGATAGATTGCCAAAACAAGCGCAAGCCGCTACGTCTTATTATACCACATGACTCACAACGACGCTGAACGGGACTCGTGTAAACCACAGGACGATGTGACTTCCATGAAAGCTCTTCGCGCACCCAAGCATGTGCTCTCACCCACTTTGATAAAAGCTTCAAAAGCCTGAATTGGGGATCGATAGCATATCACTCTCTTTGCTTTCTCTTGTCCTCTTCATCCAAGTGCGGATTCTCTGCACGTAAACGGCGCATAGCCGTGCGACAAATGTCCATTTTTCTCATGTGCCATTTCTCATCAGTGCGTCTGAGAAGCTTTTGTCGCTCATCACTCTTTGGATTTGCACTGGATAAAGAGAATAGCCTTGATTCAAACAAGGCGTGGGGCGTTCTCGCGACCAAGCCAATGTTGCGGAATAGTGTTGGCCACATGCTCATTGATGCGGTATTAAGCGGAAGGGCAAGATGCGGTGGTAGACAAGGCGGGCAGCAGCAACAAACGTCCGAGAGTCATCATCGTTGTCGACGCACGGGCGTTGATTTTTTGGGTCTCTGCAACAATTCGATTCTGCTCCGCCGACAAGACAACCAATTCAAGTCTCTACCAAACCAGCATATATCTTTCTCTAAAACAAACGGATTCGAGTCGCATATCTTCGCCTAGAACAGCCGTATATTTCTCTCACACCAGGAGTCACGTCAAGACACGAAAATCGCCATGGGACACAACAGACAAGCACCAAGAGCACCGCCAGCAAAACGCCGCAAGACAACTACTCAAGTCGATGAATTGAAATTCGATCCAGAGGCCCGCAATGAGTGGCTCACAGGTTTCCGCAAGAGAAAGCAACAGCGCATCAAGCACGCCCAAGAACAGTCCGCCAAAATTGAGAAGGAAGAGAAAGTCAAGGCGAGAAAAGAGGTATGCACTACACTACATATTTGCTCTCCCTACCAAGCAAGAGACTAACATGGGGAATCCAGATGCGCGATCAGAGAAAAGTGGACCTAGAACGCCATGTTGCCGAAGTAAACGACCTGCTCAAGAAAGCGAACAAAGACTCAGACGACGAATCATCTGTTGCAGACGACGACGAGGAATGG
>SWBH01000633.1:0-10298 GCA_024195465.1 Aureobasidium sp. EXF-8845
ACTTGGACGGAAGTAGAAGGTAAGGAACGGCAGTCATGAACCGCGTGGTCAGGCTACGAGCCGGATGGAGAAGTGGAAGAACGACATGATGTTTGTACAGGAGCGATGTCGGAGATATGGTCGTTGTATTATAGCAATAATAGGGTGAGGAGAAGAGTCGGCGGTGGACGAAAATGGTGAAATCGAGAGACGGGCTTCCTATTTGGGAAGGCGCGACGGACTTGGCGGCACCTCGGCAGCCGCTTTCTTTTGTGACTTTTGCTCGGTCCGTGACAGTAACGCTCTTTCCTCCAATCCCATCACACTCGCCCATCAACTGCTGCTCATCACGCAAGAGGGCGGCCTGCTATTCCCGGCCACATCCTCTGGTAAGTTCTCACCTCAAGCACATCCTTTACACAAGCACAACTACATGATGAACAATTATTGGAGCTATCGGAGTTCTCTTCGGAGACTGACGACTCAACTTAATTACTATATACGCAAACACCTGAAACAACCCCTCCCTTCACTACATGCCAATCACGCGTCTCGGCAATCAAGACCATTCGGACTAACGCGTCGCAGTACCCTGTTTGCTTCTGCCATATCGATTCGGCCGCTCCGAAGAGTCTGCACACGCGTCTCAGCTAAAGCTCTGAGACTGCTTGAGTTGCGCCTATCTGCCAACACTTCATTCACCTTCCTCTTGCATACCACATCACATATCCATGTCTGCCGACCCTCGGAGACGACCGGCGCCTGCCCAGTCTGCACCTCCGCCACCACCTCCACCTCCTCCGCCAGCAGAGGCTCAACCAGACTCGACTGCGCAGAGCGTGGATGGCGTCAGTGACCAGAACAGAGCCCAAGATGCAAAACCTGAAGAGAGCTTCAAGCTGCGCTTCTGCACAGTGTGTGCCAGTAACAACAACAGGTATGTCATGCTGCGTGATGTCGTATACCGTCAATGTGTCTCTCCATCACCGTGTCTTACGACACGCCGTGTCACTCGTCGTGTTTTGCTTCTACCTCTCACTCTGCATAAACGTATATACTCGCCGCAATACAAAGCCTCTGCTCGTCCATATCTCTCCTGCCTCACCACCGTCATGACACTGCTCCCCTTGCACCAACCACCGTGCTAATACGGTCATGCAGATCGATGGAAGCACATTTGCGCCTCGCCGGCAGCGCCCAACAATATCCCACCATCTCCTTCGGTACTGGCTCATTAGTTCGTCTACCTGGTCCTTCTATCACCCAACCCAACATCTACAACTTCAACAACACCTCATACGACAGCATGTACCGCGAACTCGAAAGCAAAGACGCTCGTCTCTACCGCGCGAATGGTATCTTGCCCATGCTCGACCGCAACAGAAACATCAAATGGGGACCTGAGCGTTGGCAAGATTGGAGGATTGGATACCCGCGCGTGGGCAAGAGATACGCCAACGCACCCATCCCTGGCGATCCTGTCTACACAAACGACATGGGCGCCCAGGGTACCGAGTCGGGAACAGTGGACATCATCATAACCTGCGAGGACCGCTGCTGGGAAGCCGTCGTCGATGACTTGTTGTCAAGAGGAAGTCCGCTCAATCGCCCTGTCCATGTCTTCAACGTCGATATTAAGGATAACCACGAAGAAGCATTAGTCGGTGGAAGAGCCATCCTCGAGCTGGCTGATGAGCTGAACGCTGCCGCTCAGGAGGAGAGAAAAATTCATGCTGAGAAGACGGGCAGTACTGAGAGCTTCGATGCTGCTACTGGAGGCTCAAGAGATGGATTTGATGCCAAGGTGCCTATCATCTTGGGAGAGTGGCAAGAAAGATGGCCTCATCTTCCCGCTTTGTGGACTTTGGCCTGGCTCTAGGTTGGACCATACATCGCATCATGCATAGTTGTCTTGCTGCGACCATCGACACAGTCATATGCTGACATGGCTTTATACCCAAGATGTCATTTTCCAACCATACCGTTTTCTCCCGTATAGGAACGCTCTCTTCTCTAATACACAAAAGTTTCCACGACCGTTTCTCATCCTTATAAATCGAGTCTGAGGACAATCTAAGCAGTAGCAATGGCGACAACAACAGAAGCAACAGAAGAAGCAACAGCGTTGATCCTCTTCGTTATGATGGCTTGACTTTCACGCTCACTCCATCGCTCCGTCAACTATGGTTCCATCAGACAAAAAATCCTCGCTCTCCTTGTTGTCCTGCTCTACTGGTTCCTATCTTTGTTGATGGTTTCGAGACACCGGATCGCGGTAGGGAAAAGGAGCAAGTCCGTGGTTCTTCTTTACGTGTATCCAACTCCATACGCGATGACCGTGTATAACACAATTGGTATACTATACGATTTGGAGGAAGTGAAGGGGGAAGAAGGGTGGGTGAGATAAGGAGTCATGGACCTCCTGTCTTGATCTCCTAGTTTTTCTTGAGCCTGCTAGCAACTACAGAAGGACAAGGATATCAATGTCGCCTGCGAGAAGCTGTGACAACATGACCCGCAAAGATTAAAAATATAGTCTGAGGAAACTTGTCGGTAGTAGATGTTACAAACTTCGAGCAATACATCACTTGTTTTACAAGACGTGCTCCATCAATCGATTCTCCAACCACCGCTCAATCTAAGCTCTATCAGGCGTGCTCGGGCTCCACATCTACACCCACGGACCCAGATGAGAACTGCTAGATCCTGATATGGGTCTTCCTTTTGATTGTACGCAGATACTCCCTTGATCGATTCTTTGGTGGTGATTTTGATATAAGCAGGGTTACTCTAGCAACACCTTTGCTGCAAAGCTATCGACGTGACGAATTCGACACCGCTTTTGCTCTTCCTTTCTTGCACAAACGCGTCCATCTTTGACCCCTTCCAAGCTCTCCCAAGAGTCACAGGATGGCATGATGATATTCTGAGATGAAGATGTAGTAGCACCAGTCTGAGCTGTGCGGCATATCGCACCACACGCGACAGATCTCTGAGACGCAGTCGCGTTGAGAAACGAGTGTTGGAAATACTGCCTGACAGCTCGTGATGGGATTCTTCGTACGCAAGAATTACATGTAGACTGGGAAGCTGCAAGCTCATTGGTCCTGCGAGAACAGCTTCTTGTCCTAGACACTGTAAGTTTGGTAACGACGAGTAGCCGTGGAGGCTATGAGAAGAACAAAACCACGTCGACCGGTTTGCTGCTTTTGACGTACATACACCATCATCTGCCCTATTGTCTTAACAGATCTATCCATCTCATCTATTCTTGCCCTTGGTTCTGTACATTTCTCACTTTTCTCATACAACACCACGAATTCTACCATGGAGGCAGTTCACGAAACCTCTTCATTCACTCGCCTTTATGACGACGAGAAACTACCACCACGTCAAATTTCTTGGTCTCGCCGTCATCCATACCGCATCCTCGGCGCCGTGGCAGGTACTATCGCTCTACTCGGCATCACCTTGGGCGTAGGACTAGGTGTCGGACTGACCAACTCCGAGAATGCTCCATCACCCACTTTCACCGTGGTCTCGGACAAACGTTCTAAAGCTCCTCTTGCTACCGCATCGCAAGCATCAAGTTGCAGAGCTGGTGTTCTAAGTGTGTTGGGCGGACTGAATGTCTATCCAAACACCACGCCGCTTTGGCAACCCCTTCCCGGCACACCTTGGCAGATTGTTCTCAGTAGCCCTGTTAATGCGTGGAAGCCTCTGGTGCCTGCTCTGTCGATTTACGATATCGACATGTACGGCAACAATGCTTTGACTATTCAACAAATGCATCTTCAAGGCATCAAGGTCATCTATTACTTCTCCGCTGGCAGCTGGGAGATCTTCAGACCTGATGCTGGGCTCTTCTCGGCTCAAGATCTTGGAAACGATTTGAGTGGTTGGCCGGGCGAGAGATGGTTGAACACTGATAGTCAAAGTGTAAGAGATATCATGACAGAGAGGATCAGGCTGGCAGCTGAGAGGGGCTGCGACGCTGTTGACCCAGATAACCTGGACGGCTTTGTGAGTTCACATGTTCCATACGCATCGATTCAATCGTAATTACAAAATGACACTGCTGATACTGAGCTGTAGGAAATCAATACAGGCTTCCCACTCAGTTCCGAGACCGCAATCAACTACCTTTCATTTCTATCCTCAACAGCTGCATCATACAACATGGCCATTGGTCTCAAAAACGCTGGTTCGATTGCCGCAAACGTCTCTTGTATGGTCGAATTCGCTATCGTGGAATCATGTAAGCATTTCCCTCCCTTTCTTGCCTGGTACAACATACTAATCTATCCAACCAGGTATCGCCCAAGGGCAATGTGACATCTATCAAAACTTCATCACAGCCGGTAAACCAGTCTTACAGATCGAATATCCTCTGGGTGCTCCTGGTTTTGTGAGTAAGCAAGCGGTGCAGAAAAGCTGTAAGATCAATGGCAATCTTGGGTTCTCGGAAGTCATCAAGGGTAAAGAGTTGGGTGGGTGGGTTGAGTATTGTGATGGAAGTGTATTTAATACTCCGACATGGACATAGAGTTGAGAGTAGACGACAAAACTGATGAGTATCTATGTGATACTCATGTTGATATCTGTAATTAAGATATCTTCTTTGCTTCCCCCGAAGGCACTTCTAACTTGGCTATACATTCGTCTACTCCAGGATGTTGTTACTCTCATGTTTGCAATTCACAGACGGAGTGCGGGTATTACAAAAATCTCCGCGAAATGCTGAAACAGTCCCTCAGACGAAGAAGGAGTTCAATGGTGGCACAAACTACGCAGAGCAGATGAAGCAGTAGGTACCACCCTAATCATGCTCAGATTATTCTTGCCTCCGAGTAAATATGGGAAGGCGTTGCTGTGCACTTTCTTCGCTCATGTCGAAGCAGACCGCTTACTCAGGGCTCTTTCTCTGACCATCTCATGTCACCTCTCGCATTCCATACGACGTGGTCTCACATCTGATCTCGCGATCGATACGACTGCATTACATAGCCTCTCCAGTATCTCCGCGATCTCGTTTACCCGTCCTCACATTCCCATGGGATATCGCTTTCCCCCAGGCGTCTTGCATGTCTCACATCCTGACAGCCCCCAAGATGTAAAGTATCCCTAAGTGGCTTCACAAGCGGATTCAATAGTTTCTGCCCCATACTTGTCATCTGATGTGGACAGAATGATAAGAATCACAGTCAGTCAAACCGTTGTTACGCGCGAGAGTGAGCATATCCGTTAAAGCGGAACAACTGCGATCTCGATCGCGTCGACTGATGATAATGTCAAGCGAGGGGAACGAGGCTCTGCTGATCTCTTAAAGTTTAAAAACATGCTTATTCCTAAGCTTACTTTTCGCGGATCACACCATGTCCGAGCAAGATATACAGTTACGATGTGATCTGCATAGGCTGGAAGTATGGGTCTTGATGGCATGAGATATGGGAAGAAGGCTGTGTTGCGGTGAGATCAGGTCTGCTCAGGAGAGTTAAAATTGAGGACTGGGAAGAAGTAACACCCCGAGTTGTGAGGTTACTGCTTGATCAGCTTGCTGAGAGGACCGCATTCCGATTGCGACTCCTTGGCAGGAGCAAGACGGCAAGAGCAGTGGGCAGATATTCTGAGCTATCGATTGAGTGTCTTTTTAGTGATATCGCGCTCTGGCAGGTGCGATGGGCTTAATCACGAAAAATCGATACACTGGTTATAAGATGATGGCCATGAGACTTAAATGTTTTCGGATTACTGGTACATAGGGCATACAGTTTGGAGTGTATGCGTACAACTTCTACCTTCGTACAAAAGGAAAATCAGACAATAAGTGCACTACAAGTGTTTTTGCTTCCTGAGGTTTGACACCAGAATCTGAACAAAGACCTGGTATCTCTCTCACCCCGAATGCCGTCTACAAGACAGAGACTGGTGATGACAGAGCCAACGTGACAGGGCTTCCAGTCAAGGGCACCCAGACGACCAGGGGTTCGGACCCGATAGCTTCCCTGACAAGCCCAGGAGCATTGCTTGTGAAGCCAGTAGGAAGGGTAACAGCAATGGGGGCAGCACAAGTATTACCATTCGCAGTGACAGTGACGGAATTGATCCGCTTTCCATCAGGAGAATAGTTGTAAGTCAGACTGGGGTTGCACTGATCGCGAGTTCGACGATCAGTAAAGGCGATGGCAATATCGTCATGCTTGAGCGAAATGATGGGCCAGTTGGTCAAGCGAGACATTTCTTGAGTCACTACTTCAACCCAGATCTGGATGAGTGCAAACTGCCCAGTGACTGAACCGATGGTGGTGGAGTTGACATCAGCATTGCGAAGATTGGACTGATGAAACATGAAGGGATCATGGTGAAGTCCCATCAGATGACGGACATTGTTCGTGCGAGCATCGTTGAGTAAGTCTGTGAAGTTGCCCTTTCCACCAGAGGTTTGGACCCATTCTGCTGTAGTACAGGCTGGAAGATCGCAGTTGAAGAAGACAGTTGTTGCCCAGCGTGGAATGATTTCAAGTCCGTCATATCCATTCGCAGCCACTGTACTGATTAAGGGCCAGAACTCGTTCTGTTGATTCATCAGAACGGCTCGAGTGTTGTCGCCGACGGCAGAAGTGATGCCGTTGATCATCCATGCTTTGATCGCATCTCCATTGTGCATGCCAGTGATAGCGGGAGGAATTAGACCGTTAGGTGACCATCTTGTGGCTTGGTCGATTCCAGTGACATTTGCCCAAGCCTGATTGAAGGTGATTTCTTTGTATGTATCATTGAACGTTGCGTTGTTCAAAGACTCATGAGTGAATGTGTGGGAAACATGTGCGAAAGCATTCAAGTTCGATGGGTTTGACAGCCACTTGTACAGAGGGTCGATCAAAGAACATGCCTGACTCCAGCGATATGTTGTAGGTGTTGTGGGCCAGATATCTGTACCAGTACTAAGTGGCTTCTGGAATTCGAGAGGCGTCGACGACATGGGTCCAGTGTAGATGATGGCAGGGTCAGGTTGGCATGTCGTTGTGTTTTCGAATGTGATTCCAGCAACAATGTTGCCGTTCCCATTGTAACCAAGCTCCATGAAATAGTTGGACCCGGCAGGAAGTCTCGAATTCAGCTGAGGCATCCAATCTTTGATGGCTTGAAGGTCTGCTGCTCTCAATCTGAACAACGCATCCGAAGGCTGGTAAAGTGCTGTATTGAGCATCACGTCGTCGACCTGTGTGCTGAGGTATATGCGGCGGTAGCCGACCGTCAGACCACGAGTGAGCCAGGCGATGTATGCGTGCTGGAGGTAGTTGGAAGTCAGAGCCCAATTGGTGGCCCAGCTTGAGAACCAGACCATCTCTTGACGCTTCCCATTTTGGTGGATGACGGCTGCCGAGCTGGATGAAGTGAAAGTGCCATCAGAACTTGGTCCAAGACCTGCAACCTCCCAAGTGGTGTTTGGATTGGTGATGATTGCTGGATAGTGCCAGATGCCTTTTGTGCTGATAGTCGCACCTTGTACAAGATTGGCAGTAGGAAAACCGCTGGTGTTGGTGAAGCTGAGAAATTGCTCGACACCAGCTCTGCAGCATCCGGCCCCAGCGATTGCAGGAGCAACATCAAAGCTTGGCCCAGGATACACATCGATACGGACCATCCGCACACCAAAATCTGATTGGTACGCATACAGTGTCGCAAATTGAGCGGCTGTCAACGCGCTGGCCCATGTGTCACCTCCATAGTCGTAGGAGACCTCAGCGAGAATGATGATGCCACCATAATTTCCTTGAGTAGTGGAAGAATTGAGCGTTGGGAGTGTGATACCAGCTTGGGGAACTAGCTGAAGTTCGTACGGGATACCGTACCCCTGAAGACCTGATGTTGCCGAGTATGACGAGGCTTGATCTCGGGCGAGGATCAAGATCGTGTTGGCAACTGTCTGTCCGCCAGTAGAGTTGCTGAACTGGGCATTGACAAGATGCGACAGGCTGGAGATTCCAAGAAAGATGGTACACGCTATCCGTACCAGAAACACACGCGAAACCATCGGAAAGCGCATCCTGGTGGTCGAGTTGGAGGACTTGGATATCTCAGTTCTGGGTGCAAAGGTGGTTTTGTTTTCCTCCAGCGTCCACGGGATGAGTTGATCTCGGATACACTCGTACGAGAACTTTACCACCACACTACTGACACGAAGGCATCTTGCACTTCCCGTGAAGTATAACGGCTTCACAGCTTCGCAGATTCTCTCTCAGGACATGGCGTCGACACTGTGCCGCAGGACCGTCCCCCAATCTGGTCCGAGCAACTGATTGCGACTGACGAAGTTCAATTGCCAGGGAGAGATCTTGAGTATCGCAATGATGATACGATACTGTGAGCGTGGCGTAGCTCGACACCGACTGAAGATGCACACGACCAGTTCGTGCAAGGTCGATTGAGAAAGATGCAGAATTCTGGTGTCCAACAATACATTCAGACTGTGCGTACGATTCGGTTCACCAAATGCTCCCGCACTGTCAAGACCCTGTCAAGGTACACATGATTGCGTGTCCATCGGAGGCATCGCGTCGAAACGACAATTGAGTTTGTCTTGTGTGAGGCCACCAGTGGAGCAACGCCTCGCAACATTACTGTTTAACCAGAGTCGATGGCGACAGTGAGAAAGTCGCGAGAAAGGACTCAAGGATGGAGCTTGCGTGTTGGAGAAGGAAGTCAAGTTGGGAACGCGAGTGGGGAAAGAGCTCAAGTCTCTGTGTAAGCTTTGTGCAGAATTAGTGCACAGACCTGACATGTTTGTGAACGATATACAGATTATCTGAGTGGTTAAACCATACATTAACGATTATGAGCATCAACTCTCATCCACCTCAATGCCGCCAACAATATCCCATAAACTAGCATTACAACCCAAAAGACCAAATCACAAGACCTGCTTGTGGCTCATACCTCATCAGCACTTCATATTCGCATTCGACTGCCCGACATCTCTCGTGAATGACGGCCACATCGCATCAAAGCTCGAGTATTGATCATTGACAATCAGTAATCCTGCGTAGTAACCAGAATCCACCAGATAATCAACATCTCTAGTCATAGTATCAGTCCCAGAAGGACAACTGTGCAACATGACCGTACACTTCGCCCTTACTCCTTTCGGGATGCTGGAATTGCCTCCTTGAGTTGTCCAATGGTCGTAAGTGTTTTCGTAAGCATTGACCATATCCGCGATGATGTAGAAAGCAGAATCAACAGCGACACCGGGATTCGTCCAGACGAGATTGCCAGTGGTCATTGTAGACTTCACTTTGTCGTGGATGGTAGTCATGTAGCTGAGGTAGTCCAGTGAAGCAGGTGTTTCGTCGATGAAGATGCCGTTGAGAGAGATGTTCGAGTTCGTGTATGTTGACCATGATTCATAGGTATCAATGTCGGAGGAGATAACGGAGAGAGAGCGATTGCCGTAGCTAGTGTGTACATAACCAAGTGTGTTGACATTGTTGTATGAGTTTATCATCGAGATGTTGGCCATGTAGTCGGAGTCTGGAAATGAGCCTCCGGGTCCGTTGTGAGGATTGATGATGATGTCGAAGGTGACATGTGGATTGTTGTCCAGAGCAGTATAGAGAGGTTGCCATGCACCCGCTGACGGATACATGTAAAGAGGAAGCGCAACATGCATGTTCATCGCCATTTTCAAAGGTTTTTGTTTGTCTCCGAATATCTTCTTGATTCGAAGTCTCGAATCTGTTTTGAATGAAAAAGTCCTTGCTGACGACGGCATCTTTATTGATATATGAATCTCAATGTCTCCTTACTACTTCTTGCCAATATCTCTGTGATTTGGAAGATGTTGTTCGTTGTGAAGAGATGCTGGATTGGGAGATACTGTTCTGGGCAGAAGGCGATTGCGTCAGAACGGCTACATGCATCCACTCCACACAGCGAATCAAACAAAGCTGTTCTTCTATTCCATCACTTTGAGTTTCCAAACGTCGGCGGAAAGAGCCCCCTTCCGGACGTCTACTCGCTATGAAAAGAACGGGTTTATACGAGATTTCCTTCGAAAGACGAAACGGGAGATTCTGCACAAACTGCAAGGGCATTTGGACATCCGAACAAAAAACTTATGTATTTGACAAACTATGATTCTCTTACTTCGACCTCCTGACCTCTCAGTTCATTCTACGGTCGACATACCCCTCGTATACGTACCTAACCTCTCCTTGCGGGGCGCAGGCTGACTACGCGCTTGGATCTTTTCCAACTGGAAGTCTTGCCAACGTGCCTTGGCATCTTCACCAGTATCACCCTCGTCATCATACTCG
>SWBH01000634.1:0-10290 GCA_024195465.1 Aureobasidium sp. EXF-8845
GGAATATGATCAGGAACATGTCGAACCGACTACGAGAGCTGACATTGATCTGGAGCTCGAGCAGAACCAGACTCTCGGCCATCACGAACACCAAGATGAAGTCTTGGACGAAGAATTCGACAATCTTGAGAATGTCGAACCTGAAGAAGATATTGCGGATGACCTCGTGGAGAACGAGGCTGACGAAGAGGAAGAAGAACAACCTGCTTCCATCGCGCCGACACCTGCCGCTGAAGAGTTCGAGCCGACCCCAACACCCGAAGTCAAGCGACACTCTGCAGCTTCGATGTCTTCCGTTCGAAGGTCTGTCATACAACGAGCCAACTCGGAAGAGGTCGAAAACTCGGTCCATTCAACACCCTGCAGTACAAGAAGCCCACAACAATCAGATGTTGAGAACCAACCTCCATCTTCATCAATACATGCTATACCTACAGCGCAGAAGACTGCACCTGCTTTAAGTGCAGTCAATCCCGCTATCCAACCAATCGAGATTTTTGCGAGTCCTACCAAGACTACTCGCGTTCCACTGGCTGCTTCTACACCCAACCGCTCTCCGTCCAGACGATCACCTTCAAAGTTTGGTAGACTTACTTCAAAGACCTCGTGGGAACCCGTTGATCTAGAATCAATCTTCTTCCCCGACTCGGAGAACGAGAATGCAGATCCAGATGACGTGTTCGATAAGTTGCTTGAGGTCGGAGGAGCACTCACATCACAAGAGAAGAAAATGACAGTCGAAGAGTGGATCCGTTCTCGAGCAGAGATGGGAGAGAGCAAGCTCAAGAACGAGTGCGAACGGATGGTTATGCTGTTCGAGAAGGAGGGAAACAGAGGTCTGGCAGCTTTGAATGGTATTCAGACCTCATCATGATTGGATGGACAAATAACGAATCTCATATTTCTATTGCAAGAAAAGGCATCAAGACCAGGAGTTTGGTTTCGGGAGGCCATGCATCCCCTCAGGTCTTCTTCGGTGGTCACCCACAATCAAGCCTATTTCTCCGGCCCTTTCGCCGGATTAAACACATTTGTACCAGCTTGTGATTCTGCTTATTCGTATCTTCGCCGGTTCACATTATGTGCTTGCAGATTACTTGATCGAGTGTCTAGGGCTTGATACTGCTTTGATGATCCACAGCTATCAGGCCAATCGCTACTGGTTATAGATGACACCTTTTCTGGCTAAACCAGCGTGACTGCAAGCAACAAGGCCATGGTCTGGGGCTAAAAAGCCCGAGATAAGAGTAATATACGATTATACCCAAGTCGTAGCGGGGGAAGGAGTAACCTCCTCATGCTTGCGAGTCGAGCGCGGCGGGCCGACCCCAAACTTGACAACCACCTTCCTCTCTCGACACTTGACATCCTTCGCCATCTACAACACTTATCACGGAACGAACACCTTACTCAAGCTTTCGCCAATTATGTCAAGCAAGCTCAAGCGTATCTCTGCAGACGCCACATAAGCTTGTCTAGTAATGCTCGCCTACACCCCACTGGTTCCTGTCGGTTTATCTCTGCCGTGATAAGGTTAAATTGCTCTTCGTACAGCTCATGCCGCTTGATGCATCCATTCGCTTGATATTGAAGACCCTTACAGTATGCCTAACCCGTGGGAACCTTGCTCCTGCTGGTGTGCTCCGGTTTTGAGGTACTGTACTGATAACATTCGGCCTCGGCTATGCATACATACAACGCAACAAACCTCAGGTTCTTGCCGTTCCGAGCGAACCTGATGTGTTTGTATTCTGCAACATGCCCTTTTCTAGGTCTCTGATT
Organism: Aureobasidium sp. EXF-8845; assembly: GCA_024195465.1. NCBI lineage: Eukaryota > Fungi > Ascomycota > Dothideomycetes > Dothideales > Saccotheciaceae > Aureobasidium > Aureobasidium sp. EXF-8845. The sequence continues at coordinate 1,783 of SWBH01000634.1, forward strand.
GATATACCCTGGTCTAGCCCGTTTCTCCATATGAATCTAATGCATGACTTGGGTTTCATTTAGGCGAACTACTGGAGCACCTCACCTCACAATCACCAATCGTAAGACGCTTTATAGTCTTCCATATATTTTGCAGCTGCAGAGATGAGGTCTGGAAGCCGAGTCTCAGCTACCTGTGTTGAATGTATACAGCTCGGTGCCGTCGATGTACTTTACGGAAGATCCAAAGCACTTAGTGCCTCAGCCCTTCTATCACAGCGACACACCGCCTCGACGTCCAGCTGCTCCCCGATACAGGGCTGACCTTCTCGGTAGCAATATACACTTCGACTAGGTGGGTCTATCAATCAATTCGATCACACAATCCGAGCACCAACATCAACGAAGATGGAAGGTCATACTCATCAACAGGGTTGTGATTAAGCGAGATACCTCTCAACGTGTCTATCACACCTTCTACACAAATCAGTACAGCACACCATAAGTATCAGAGGTTCCGTCTATAAAGTCCAAGGTCATCTCCTAGACATCAATCCTTCTCCTCCATCAACACTTTTGTACTTCCATCCTCACGAGTCACTCTCGCTACTCACAACTTTCTCATTCGATACTTCCCCTGATCCGACTCCATCAATCCAACATGAAGCTCACTACTGCCTTTGTTACCGGTCTGCTCTCCGCTAGCACCGTTGCCGGTGCTCCTGGCACAGTCATGCGCCGTAAGCGTGCCGAGGGTGCTATAGCTGCCAGTCGTGCTGGCTTTCTCAAGGCCCCCAAGCCTTTCATCGCAGCTACCAACGTAACTGCTGTCGTTCACGGTCCCGAGAACAAGCAAGTCAGCTACTCCAACAACTGGGCGGGTGGTGTCTTGGAAGGCTCCGGCTTCAAAACCGTCACTGGCACTTTCACCGTCCCTAAGGTCACTGTTCCCTCGGGTGGCAGTTCGAAAACCTTGTATTCTGCTTCCGCTTGGGTCGGTATCGATGGTTACTCTTGCTCCTCAGCTATCCTCCAGACCGGTCTCGACTTCAGCATCCAGAACGGTGCTGTTACTTACGATGCATGGTATGAGTGGTACCCCGACTACGCCTACGACTTCACCGGCATCACCTTTTCCGCCGGTGACAGCGTAACCGTCACCGTCACCGCCTCGTCGAAGACTGGAGGCACAGCCACCATCAAGAACAACACCAAGAATAAATCCGTCAGCCACACCTTCAGCGGCGAAACGGCAGGAAGTCTCTGTCAAACCGATGCCGAGTGGATCGTTGAGGACTTTACTCAAATCAACAATGGACAAGAGTCTTTGGTTCCTTTGGTCAACTTTGGCACTGTGACATTTACGGGTGCTTCTGCTACTACGAACAGTGGATCTAAGATTGGACCTGCTGGGGCTGATGTTATTGACTTGATTTCTGCTAATGGAAAAACTGTTCTCACTGATGTTAGTGTTGGTTCTTCTACTGTTGCCGTTGTTTATGGTTAGGTGGTTGAAGCATGGGAGTGTTCATGGAATGAGTGCAGAGACAGGTGAAGACTTGAAATTCAGATTGGATAGCTGAGCTAGATTTGAACAATACAAGTCGCCTGATCAAGCAAGCCGCATCATACTTAATTCTTCCACTGGTCCATTGCATCTACCAAGGGGATGGATTATATCTTTGCTCGAAGAAAAGGATGTGGGATATACGAAATTTCAGTTGTGGGACGTCAAAGCACCCTATGGTAATTATACAGTCTATTCGTACAGTCTACTTCGTTCAATATACAAGATGATCTTGGTCAATTCTCCAAGAAATCAACAACAATAGGAGTGATCCTCTCGACACCTTGAGCCAACTTGGCACTGATAGGAATAGCATGCAACTTCTTCTTCCAAGCATTCTTCTTGCCACTAGGATGAATCGTCTCGCCTTCAGCCACACTCTTCATATAAGCCTGCAAAGCCGCAAAGTTTTCTCTCGTCTCTGGCAAATCGGCCTTTGTGGCAATCACTAACCATGGCTTGGAGGAGATAGGCGGGAGTTTGAGTTCAGGCAACACACGAGAGCCGTCGGGATTGAACAGGACATTTCCATCTACACCAAAGATATCGGCACGTTGTGGAGTGACGAGAGGAGAGTAGCGTACTAGTTCTTTTTGTTCTTCGACGCGGCGTTCGGATTCGGCGTTGACTTCGCGGTCACGCAAAAGTTCGTATTGTCCTACTTCTTTCCAGAGACCTTGGAGTGCTTTGATTGCGTCGCCGGCGCTGAGGTCGACGACGAATGCTAGAATACCGGCTCGTTCGATGTGGCGTAGGAAACCGAGACCTAGACCGCGGTCGAGATGGGCGTCTTCGATTAGACCGGGAATATCGGCGATGGTGAAGTTTGTACGTCGAGGGGCACCGGTTTTGGACTCGGAGGTGGGGACCAAAGGACGGCCTTTGTGGTTATCGAGGACGACGGTGCCGATGTTTGGTTGTAGGGTTGTGAAAGCCCAATTACCGATGCGAGCGCGGCTGTTTGTGATTGCTCGTAAGAGAGTACTTTTACCTGCGTTTGGAAGACCGACGAGGCCCACATCTGCGAGGAGTTTGAGTTCGAGCTGAATTTCGACTTTCATGCCTTCGTCGCCTTTTGTACCGTATTTAGGGCGAGTGATGCTTTTTGTGACGAAATGAGGGTTTCCTAGTCCACCCATTGAGCCAGCGGCAAGCAATTGAGGGGTTTCCATTGGTGTGTCTAGATCCAGACGGATGGGAGCTGGAGGTTGAGCCATTGCGATGTTTGATCTCCTGGGTCGTGGGAGAGGGGGGAAATCGGCAGAAGTGAAGGATTGTGGCATCGCGCCAGGGAAGAGTAACCATCTGTCACGTCTCCATTTGCGGGTGTTGTCGACGACTCCTGGTTGGTCGTCAAAGACTGCGTCGGCACCCATTGCCTTTGCCCTCATATGTTCTACTTCTTGCTCTGCGATGGGATCGTGTCGCCACACTTCTCTTACGATTGTTCCCACGGGTACCGTGATCAAGATGTCCTCTCCTCTTGTACCTCCTTGACCCTTTCCCTGACCATTCTTTCCGCGACCAGCTTTTATGATTCCTCGTCGCGCAAGTTTGTGTAATGACGTCTCGCCTTGTACGGCTTGGATGTAAATGCTTCCTCCTGTTCCTCCGTCGCCGCCATTGGGTGGGCCGTTCTCAATGTATTTTTCGCGTAGAAAACTGATGCAGCCGTGGCCTCCTGATCCTGCGTGTAGCACAATGGATGCTCGGTCGTTGAAAGGTGTGATTGAGTATGAGTCTGGTGGTGGGTCTAGACGATCGAGTTCGCTCTCTGCTGTGTCGTCGAAGGTTTCATCTTCGTGGCCTCCTTGAGTGCTGGACACTGTTGCCATTTGTCGCTGTGCTAGGCATTGCGTATTTCTGTTCAGTCGTCCTGGTTGTAGCCATGTCCTCAAGACACGCGGCGCGTTGGCTCTATTCGTATGCAAACACGGATAGAGAAAGGGTAGAAATGTCCCACTCATGATTGTTGACACCTCGGCGCAAAGGTGATTGTCTCTTAGTGGCAATGACTTTGTATCCAAAGTCCATGTTGCGAAGAAACTCAAACGGCAAGCCTTAACGAAGATGCCGAGCCGAGGCTTGTCGCTTGCACTTGCCTTGATCTGGCGAATGCAAGCTGATCCTCGATATTACCCCTCATGCATGCTACGACTATATATACTCACTCCTGTCTGCACGTCTAACACTATCATCCGTATCACCAGATACATACGAACATCATGGCAAGCTTACTCAAACAAGCATCTTTCTCACCAGTCGTGACCGGCGCAGCTCTGCTGGTTCTCCTCAAAGGACCAGAGAACATCCAACGACCAGTCTACGATTACTTGCATCAATTACTCAAACCTCACAACATCGACCGTCTGATCACCACCTTGAAATGGCTCTTCGCTTACGGCCTGATCAAAAACGTCAATGAAGCCTTCAACCAATTCGCCCGCAACAACTTCTCCCTGAGCTCCACAAAGTCAAACTGGGACTGGGATAACGAAATCGCCGTAGTCACCGGTAGCTCTTCAGGTTTCGGTGCCCTCTTCTCCAATGACCTCTCAGAGAAGGGTATTCATGTGGTTGCCATCGATATTAACCCTCTCCCGGCCAACCTCCAAAACAACCCCAAAATCACCTTCTTCAAGTGCGATGTCACAGACGTAGATGCCGTCAACGCCGTCGCCAAAGAAATCCAATCCAAAGTAGGAAATCCAACAATCCTCATCAACAACGCAGGCATTGGCGGCCAGCGTCCAATTCTCAGGACTACCCCCGCTCAACTTCAAAAACTCATGGGTGTAAACTTGTTCTCACACTACTATCTCGTTCAAGCATTTTTACCTGATATGTTGGCCAAGAAAAAAGGTCATATTGTATCCATCGCCTCCATGGCTTCCTTCTTCACCACTCCAGGCATCACAGATTATTCATGCTCTAAAGCTGCAGTGTTGGCGTTCAACGAAGGTCTGTCTACCGAGTTACGCACTATCCACCGTTGTCCGGAGATCTTGACGACAATTGTCCATCCTTTCTTTGCGGATACACCTATTATCGCTGCAGGCAAGGCTGAGCTTGAGAAAGCTGGAGCCAAGATCTTGGATCCGCAGGATATTAGTGATGCAGTGGTTTCACAGATTGTGAATGCGAGAAGTGGACAGGTGCTTTTGAGTAATGGGTTTGGACCTGCTATGAGGGCTTTCAGAGGTTTGCCTTGGTGGTTCCAGGAGGGATTCAAGAGGTTGACAGAGAGCAACCTTAGTCATTACGATAAGAAGTGATGATTATGATGGCAGATGTGATGGAGTGGGTTAGATGTCTGTTTGATCTCTTGATCTTTTTATGATCAGGGGTTTCGGTAGGCTTTTTGTTATGGCTCATAGCCTATGTAATATTATCATTATATTATGTTTATTTCATCCTTCGTGTTTACAAGAGAGCAAATGCGAGACCACCGAGTCCCATGAGAGCAGCTGCAGGATACTGTGCAGCCATCAATGTAGGAGCGGCACCAGCACTCGTGCCTGACGCACCAATCGCAGTCCCAGTCACACTGCCAGTGGCGCTGCCAGTAAAGCTACTAGTCATACTACCGGAATCCTTTCCAGAACCACTAGTAGTTGTCTGTGCAGTACTGCTAGCAATTCTAGTAGCCACAGCCTCCACCGAAGCAGCAGTGATGGTGAGTGTTGTGTTGTATGCAGTCCAGGTATATGTCGCGCCACTGACAGGAGCAGTAAGGATACCATTGATATCACTCCAAGTACCAGTAGCCGAGTGCAGTGGAGTAGGTCTCGCATAATCAGTGGCGTTCATACCATACGAATAGGTGCTGAACCCGTTTTCCATGCAGTTGAAATTCTCGAGCCGGGAAGGGCACTGCGCCAGACTGTTGTTGCTGCCCTTCTTGTCGATCCAGTTCGCCTTCATGTAGTCCAGAATAATGTATGCAGCATCCTGATCTTTGCAAGTATCCCAGGCGCTATTGGTAGACACGATTAGTAAAGATGTATAGAAGACACACAAGGTTGAATAAACAACTCACGCTGCAGCATAAGCACCGTAGATGCAACAATCGCAATTAGGACTTGGTTCATCTTCATCGTAAGGGTCCTTGCCATACCCTTTGCGCTCTTTTTCCGCACACTCCACGTGGCCATCGTCGTCGGGCAAGTTGATGTTTAACTGGTTGATATCACAGCTGCAAGATTCAGCTGCACCTGCAGGAGCCGGAAAGAATGGCAGGGTGAGCTCGCGTGGGTCGTTGAAATAATTCTCCAAAGAGCACGAGGTATCATAGGAAAGCACTAATTGTTGGTAGTCGCATGAATAGACCTGTATTATGAATGTCAGTTGTTTTAAAGCTTTATGTATGTGTGTGTGTGTGTGTTATACCCTGTTCCAGCAATTTGTCAGAGCACACTTCATTCTATCCCTCAGAGCATCACATATTCCAGCGTTTTCCCAGGCGTCGTCGGGGTTTTGTGCATTCCAACATGTTTCCATCTCGGTCGGTGCAGCGCAGGTAGTGAAGTTGAATGGTGTGTCAAGGCGGCCCCACATGGAAGGCGGCGATGGGGTCCAATCGTCAACACTATCGAATGTACTGTCGTCTTCACCATCGTCTTGACCATAAGTAACGGCAGACAAAGCTGCAATGCAGCCCACAAAGATATGTTTGCCGACCATAGTAAGAAAATGTAAACTTGTGATTTGATACAAGAAAGAAAAGAAAACAGAGCAGAGAGTGCGTGATACTCACGGTATAAGATGGTCTGCGTTCCAGGCTACGGCCGAGTCGAAGGATTTTGAGCACGGTTGCTGGGCGGTGTGGCCCTTCTAATTTCCAAATTTTGTCACCGCAGTAATATAAAATAGTATTGAACTCATGTTAGCCTACCAATTGTGCGGTATAGGTCCAGAGCCAGCATCTCAACCTTTCCAGTTGGTGCGACGTGGTCGTCGCGAAGCAAGTGGTTCATTTCCACGGTCGAGGATGGTGGAGTGTTTGCTGGGTCTCGAGGATAAGCGTGTATATTCGAGTTTGTCCGTCAATCGCGAACCTGCCGCTTGCAAGACAGTTTGGGTAAAGACGTGAGGATAGTCCCAGAAGTTCTCCGAAGAGATTCCATGGCTTGTCGGTAAAGAAGAGCCTGCGAAATCACAGACCTTCAGATCCAAGTCCTCGTCCAGCAAGAAATTGTCAGTCTTGATATCGCAGTGAATTCCCCCATTAGTATGCAGAAGCCACGTCGAACTTAGCGCTAATGGGCATCTTGCCCTTGTTGTAAAGTGCTTGGGTTGCTTCTCCTGCCTACTTGATTCAGCGAAGCTTTTCTTGGGTGGCTGATTTCTTTGAGCTAATGAATAGCTTTAGATTGCAGGTTCTTGTGTACTCGGTTCTGAGTATAGATTGTTTGTGATCCCATGACAAGAATCTTATTACTCCGGGATGTGGACCAAGGTGCTCGAAGATGCGTGCCTCAATTCTGAGCTCTTCAAGTGGTGAGGCGTTGTATAGATACGGCCGTTCAGTGACGACCTCTTCCTGTCGCTCAACAATTTCGCTTACTCCGTGTGAAGATACTCACCTATGGAAAACATGGCTTCAGCCATATCTATAGGAGATCAAGACGCGGCTAACCGACGCGCAGGCGAGGTCCTTAAAGCTTGGCAGGTTCATGACAGATAGTCCACGATATCAGTTTCCTGAACTGTTCGGAAGCGCTTATCAATGCTCGAGCGAAGAAAATGTTTCTGCGAGCGCATGATGTAGGCTAGCGGTCAGATGCAGGACGTGATGTTGTTCATCAGGAGTTGGCCAATCGACGCGCCTCCGCTTTCCTCGTCTTTCTCCATCCACCGACCACAAGATGCAGTCGGTTAAATCACGTTCCAGCTTGATGGGCAGCGATGCAAGAAGAAAGGCAGACGGTACAACCGGGATATGATGAGGTTATAGTCAGATCTTCGAAGAACACGTCGATGAATGCTGGTCATGGCAGATCATTTCCCGATCCGTCCAAGGATATTTACACTGACATCACGTCAATGACTGGAAGGCTCAATGAGTCAAAATAAGCAAGATTGTGCATACAAAAGAGCTGATGAATCTAGGTTTTATATACCGTTCTTCAAGGGTCCACGGCAGTATCGGACAATTCTTCCTTGCAATATTTTTCTCTCTTTCACCGTAATCCAAAATGTTCAAGGAGGCGTTGCTAGACACAATCGACTCCGAACGTCAAGATCTCATCAGCTTTCTACAATCATTGACTCGCGCCGACTCTTCGAATCCCCCTGGAGACACGATAGCAGCAGCCTGTGTTGTCACTACATTTCTAGCATCTCGCGATGTGCCAGCGACACTGATCGCGCCAAAGAGCGATGCACCGAATATCACCAGCACTTTCCCGGCAGTGTCGCAATCACCAGCTCACAGTCGGTCTTCATCCCTACATCAATTAGATGCACAGCCTCCTAGCCGGCACGATTCGCCCTTTGCCGATAGCGGCATTTCTACACCAAATCCTGGTCCTCGATTGATCATGAATGGACATCTCGATGTCTTCCCCGTCTCTGAGTATGAGAGATCACAATGGACTCACGATCCTTGGTCTGCGGATATCGAGAATAATCGTCTCTATGGCCGTGGTGTCGTCGACATGAAAGCGGGGACCGCTGCGACGATTGCCGCATATACTTATATCTTTGCACATCGACATCTTCTGAATGGCACGGCCGTGCTCGAAGCGGTGTCTGACGAAGAGACAGGTGGGAAGTGGGGAAGCAAATATCTCCTGAATGATGATGATAGAAAAGATACATGGACGGGTGATGTTAATCTCAATGCCGAACCCACAGGTCTGCAAAGCATCAGATTTGCAGAGAAGGGCACTTTACGGATCACATTTACCGTCAAAGCTAAAAGTGCACACGGCGCCTATACGCATTTGTCTGAAGGCGCA
>SWBH01000635.1:0-10276 GCA_024195465.1 Aureobasidium sp. EXF-8845
TCTGTACCTTGCAGGCGGACATGCAGAGCGCTCAAGCTAGTCTCAGGACATGGCATCGCTAGCTCAGGAGTGGGTTTTCCAGCCTCATCCCCCAGGATTCTGGCCAGGGCTTGCGTGTTTTTCTCACTGACAGGCTCACCGAGTCATTGCTCCCGTCAGCCTCAGACCTTGTCTCTCTCAACTTTTTCAATACTGTGACCACTTCTTTGTAGGACTTCAGGCCGTTCCGCGGTGTACCTTTGTTGTCTTCGGCACAGATTGCGAAATCGTTTTTCTCAACGTACTGCACCGTTGTGTGTGAAAAACGGTTGCAACAGGAGAAATAGCAAAACACACAACACAAACCGTCAGCTTGAGCTTGGCGAGGGTGTTTTCTCCTTGATGCGGGGCGCGAAGCGAAGAGGTTCGCTCCTCTGCCAACAGTGTTCATGCCGGTTGTCTGTTGCGACCAACCGTCTTTGTTGATGACGCATATTTTTCCATTGCCTCTTTGTCAATGCCGATCTCGTCAAGATCTCGGTCTGCTTCTCTGCTATTTGCGTGGGCTTCTTTACGAGTGATGGTCACGAGAATTGCAAGAATAGAGACGAGCCCAAGATAGAAACACGCGACGCGAGCAAGGAGGATGCAAAGCGAGTCGTGCTGCGGCGCTTGGCAGGCACCCGAGGCAACCGACCAATGACCCTCCTCTGGCTACCTGACGACTCGTGTCTATCTTTGAAGATCGATTGTCTGTAGGAGTGAACTCCTCTGACATATCCCTCGGTGCGGCAGTGCGAGATGTCCGGATTGGACACGGCTAGCGCGGCAGGAAGATGCTCGATGGCATAACGCATGGCGCTTTTCGCTCCAAAGCACTGCTGTGCTACTCTTGTCTGTTCACTTGAGTTCTGAACCAGTCGGCCCCCGAATTCGGTCATTCAGTACCGTACACGTCTCGATAACACTGCGATAGGCTTGGACAACTGTTTCTCTGTCAGCTCGGAACCAAATTCGCGGCTTTGGAAACATACTAGACAGATTCTTGGCCAAATATGATGTGCCACAAGTACTCGAAGACCCGTCCTGAGGTCTGGTCGTCCAGTTCAGTATTCATCAACCATTCGTGCATACGAAGGTATTCCGCTTTGGTCCTCTTGAGTATATGTTGCCTTGACACTGCAAATTGAGCACAGCAAGCTACACCCACAACTTCTGGGACATCATCATTGTCGAATAACTCTCGCCAAGCGGCAGCAAATACCGCTTCGGTTGTCATGCCCTCTTCCATGGGTTCTCGGAAAGGGCGAAGTTCATCTGGACAGCCCGGATTGCGCAAACATCTCAGATTTGCGTAGCCGTTCCTCTGGACGAAATCGACATTCAATGAGTTCAAGCTCTCAACATTGGAGTGGCGTTTGGCATCCGTGTGCCATGCTTTCAAAAAGCCGAACTCATGCGAATGTACGAAGGCGACTGTTAACGGAAGCGCATCGTAGTTTTGGATGATGTAAGTCAAGTACGGATTGGCTTCTTTTCCTTTGTTGCGATCTGTGTGAGGTAACATGGTGGTATTATTGTCCACGGCATACACAAAAGCATCCCATCCGATGAGTTTCGTCGTCGTCCAAGCCACATCGTCGGTCTCGAGAGCACCCATCACTACGGCCTTGTCGTTTGGCGGTTTGGACGCGTTATGTGCATCGCCCAAAGATCCAGCTATGATCGTGCTCTCTGGCCGGCTATCTTCCGTGATGTCGCCCGGGTGAGGCATGTGAAATCCTGGAGCTGATCGACTGTAGGATTCATCTCCTGATGTAAGCAGTATGGTCGAATCACTTTCGTGTTGTGATGCATGTCGTAAGATGCTCTTGACATGTGGGAGATCTGAGATCTGGTAGAAGAAGCAGATAATGGTCGCCAACGCGAAAGCAACAACGAGCATTCGTATCGTCGAGTGCATGATGGCTGCAAGTGAAGGGGAGATGAGCAACAGAGAGACCCATCTTCACATTATGGGCAGACAAGCTTCGAGACAAGCAAATAAGGAGGGACAAGCATTGCGTTTCAAGAGATTCGTAATCTTGTTTCGTGTGTATCATGTCGAAAAATGTGGATGCTTCTGAAGCCGCGAAATCCGCAACGACAATTGAAGATCCAGATCGATTCGAGATAAGTTGGTGGTCAAGTAGTACGACTACTGTTCTACTCAACCAGTCGTTATCATCCATCACATCCAGTCATATATATCGTGTATCGTCAACGACTGCGAGCTCTAGGTCTTGTCACTCGAGGACATACTCCCGGTCTCGATAATTACGAGCAGCGAAGAAGTACCGAAACGTTCGTCTCGAGATGTAACATCGTTGGTGCTCAAGAGCAACATTCAACACACTCTCGTTCTGTGAGGCATAGTCCCACGACTCTGTATGGAGCACTCACAAGGCAGAGAGAGCGAAGTGTTGGTGGTTAGGGGCTGCTGAGGTGTATGTCAGGGTGGGACGCGCATCGACTGAAAGAGGAGATTCCAGATTATCTTATCTCTCTCCCGACAATCGCCGCAGTTTGTTGATGACATATGCAACGCGATAGCAACTTCTAGAATAGTCATTGTTTCCTCACTTGATCATGTTCTCGTGCGTCGCCTTCTCGTTCGCAGTCATCCAGAATCATGAATAACGAATTGCAATGGTCCGGACAATTCACAGCGTCTTCTGCGAGCAACTTAGCCGGTGACAAGATTGTCTTGCCCCAATCCGCCCTTGAACAACTACTTTCGGCTGCTTCTACAGCTGCAGCCGCCACAGAGCAAGCCTCGAGCGACTTCCACTCATACTCTTCGTACTACGCCGGTAGTTCACGATCGTCACACCGCTCCGAAGATTCAAAGAATCAATTACCACATCCTCTCACTTTTCGCCTGGTTAACGCCGACAATAGCCGAGTCGTCTACGCAGGCATCCGCGAGTTCTCGGCCGAGGAAGGATGCGCAACCCTGAGCACCTTTCTTCAACAAGCCCTGGACCTGAAAGACGATGGTGCACAAGTCACGATACACGCCCGACAGATACCAAAGGGCACCTTTGTCAAGTTACGGCCGCTCGAGGCCGGCTACGATCCTGACGATTGGAAAGCCCTGCTGGAACAACACCTTCGCTCAAACTACACTACCTTGACGCGCGGCGAAGTCCTGGTTGTGCCTGGTCCTGCAAGAGAAGAGTTCCGCTTTCTCATTGACTCGTTTCAACCAGAGTCAGATGCTGTATGTGTCGTCGACACCGACCTCGAGGTCGATATCGAAGCCCTGAATGAGGAACAAGCAAGGGAGACATTGGCCAAGATTGCCGCAAAGATACAAAATAAGCAACAGCATGGAGAAGGTAGTTCAGCTGGTGGAGATCTAGACGTCTTCAATCCTCAGCAGGGTCAGATTGCGCCAGGAGACTACATCGACTACCAGCTGCCATCTTGGCCAAGGTCACAACCACTCGAGATCGAGCTTGAAGCTGCAGACTTGGACGATGACATCGATCTATTGGTGTCACCCTTCTCCGCGCGTCAACGGAATAGACCTCGTACCGACGAACACGTTTTTAGTGACTTCAGCGGACGCCCAGCCAAGAAGATCCGCCTGGAGCCCTCGAATGTTGAAATGGAAGATGCAGAGGCTTTGTGGATCTCTGTTCATGCGTTCAGTAGTAGCGAAGACGACCAGAGCTCTACAAACTCTCGTCATTTCACTCTGCGCGTGAAGGTAGGAGGCTCGCAAGCAGCTGAGTCGTCAAATTCATCCGAGCAGTCACATAATCCGGAAGACGTGCGATGTAAGAATTGCGGACAATGGGTACCTCAACGGACACTTATGCTTCACGAAAACTTCTGTCTGCGCAACAATATATCATGTCCTCACGGTTGTGGTCAAGTCTTTCAAAAGCGTTCTGCAGCATTCGAAAAGCATTGGCATTGTCCACACGACACTTTTTACGGTAACAGTGCTGGCTCACAGAAGAAACACAATCACTTCTACCATCCGAATTCACCCTTCGCATGCTCGTCATGCAGTACCACTAGCACATTCTCTTCTTTGCCTCAGCTTGCGCATCACAGAACCTCTGTTTGCCCTTCGAAACCAATTCTATGTCGCTTCTGTCACTTGACAGTACCACAAGAGGGAGATCCTGACGTACCAAATGCCGAAGCATTGCTATCAGGTCTCACACCACATGAGTTAGCAGATGGTAGCAGAACTACAGAGTGCCATCTCTGCTCACGGATTGTGCGTCTGAGAGATATGGACACTCATCTTAAGCATCATGATCTGACTCGCAAGTCGCGCTCACAGCCTCGAATGTGTCGAAATGCAGTCTGTGGCCGCACTTTGGACGGCACTTCTCACGACGGCAACACCAGAGCAGCTGTCAGAGATACGGGCAATGATATTGGCTTGTGCGCAGCCTGCTTTGGACCGTTATACGTCAGCAACTACGACCCTGAGAACAAGGCTCTGAAACGTAGAATTGAACGACGATACTTGACTCAGTTGTTGACGGGCTGCGGAAAGTCATGGTGTCGTAACACATTCTGCAAGACTGGACGAACGAACACTGGCGAAGGCGGTGCTATGAGTACAAAAGACGCTCTGCCGTTGATCAAGCCTTATGTGAACGCCATCATCACGCCGGCTGAAACCAAGCCATTGCATTTCTGCGTTGACGAAGCTAGTCAGACTAGGAGGACTCTAGCCGAGTTGATGAAAGAGGAGAGCGGTATGAAGGGTGAAGTGTATTCACTGCCCTGGTGCATAGGCGCTTTGGAAGCAGAGAACGGACAGGCCGATAAGGCGAGGGAATGGCTTGGCAATTGGGCACCGACAAGAGCTGAGGAAGGTTTATAATTCGAGGAAGATAATGATGCATAGATGAGTCTTAGACTTTGGTTCAAATGAATTGACGATACATTTCAACGAATCTTCAACAACTCATGCCCTCCATACGTCCCCAATGCCTCGAATCCCTTGAGAATCGGTACTTTCTTACCTTCAACATCGATGAATCCTTCGACACCAGGTGCGTCGCCTTCATACGCCGCATCGACCTCAGCACCTCTATCCAACAACACAGCATCCCAACCCGCTAGCACAGCACCCTTTGCATCTTTCCCCACCTCATCACCCACATAAACCTTTTCCCAGTCATTTCCCTCATAACTCTTACCCTCTGAGTCAAGCATCGAGCTCAAAGTAGAAATTGCAGCGTCAAAGATCTCACGCCCTGGTTTTTCGACTCCAACATCGTAGGACATGATGCAAAAATCTACATCCTTCCCCTCCTCTCCCTCTTCTCCCTCCTTAGGCATTGTCTCTGTAGAATTACCATAGCGCAGACCATTCACCCTCAGTCCCAGGCTGGACAGCACGTCAGGGACTCTATCGTCAGAGTTTGTGATGACACCTGTGACTAGTCTTTGCTTGGCGTTCTTTTGGCGTTGTGGTGTGGTGGAGAGGGATTGTAGATAAGAGACATCTGAAAATAGGGTATAGCCGTCTTTGCACCAGAAACGGTTTATTAGTGTTGAGGTGAGGTTAGACGGTAGAGGACCTGGGTGGTGAGGTGCGAATGTTTTGGTGATGACCTAGGGTATAAATTAATACACATATCGTTCAACGAAGATGGATCTTTTGACAAGAAAGATGTATGATATAACAGAAACTCAGACAAGAAGGTAGAACAGTCACATACCTCAGTCCACCACTGTCTCGCTCCCATATCAGTCTTTTTGCCATAATTTGGATATGCCTTCGAGACTTCTTTGAATGCTGTTCTCTCACAATCAGCCTCTTTCTCAAATCTGCTTTTTTCTTCTTCGTTGATTCTCCCATTCCATCTGCTAATCCCTTATTTTCTCTCTCTCTCCAAACCTACATCCAGCCATTCCAATTCTCTCTGTCAAACAATCCCTTTCTCTCCATTCTAATACCTCTATAGGTCACCTCCAAAGACATGAAACAAAAGACTTACCACTCTTGAACTCCCTAGCGATTTCCTCATCTGAGATCTTCACACCCATTCCTCTAGCCACTTGACCATATTGTTCGGCAATGGGGCTGCGAGGGCGGAATAAAGTGCCAAAGGCATCGACGCAGAGGAGGAGGTTGCGTTTCATTCTTGGTGGAGATAATTGATCCGAGGAGTAACTGTTCATGTAGATGCAGACCTGTTACATATATATATATATATATGAATGGGTAGAAATTGTTTGCTGTAGATGGATGGATAGTGATGATGGTTGGTAGTTGGATTGTGCCAAGACTTTTGCTTGCGGATCGAGTTGTTGTTGTGATTATTGTTTGCTTCTTTCTTGCTACACGATCTCACCAGCGAGCTTTTGTGCAAGCTCTTGTGACAGGCTATGGAGGCAGCTAGAGTTGTCACACCTTCTTGCTTGCCCGAACACATTATTCCAAGATCGGCACGACCTCCGGCGTGTTGTTCGCCGGGGGATACGATATCGGGGTAAGACTGATAGCTGGCCACGATACTGATAGGCATCCTTCGGCCAAGCTAGTCCAAAGGTAGGGCAAGCATCCGACTACCCAAGGGGATACATAGTACTTAGCTCCGGTAAGTAAGAGGATAATATAGCAAGTTATAAGTAAACATTGTATCCTCATTCTGAGCTTCCCGATTACTATTGCCACTTTCCGTCCAGTCTAAATCAATTGATCCAAGAGTCACACTTCGACCTCGTTCATCCTACAACTACACCAACGAATATCAAAGAAACTGGAACATATCTTCTCGGCAACAATGAAACTCGACAAATTCCCGAAAGAACAACTCACCTTCGGCACACCAACCCCCATCCAACACCTCCCCCGTCTCTCAGAAGCTCTAGGCAACAAAGTCCAAATCTACGCAAAACGCGAAGATTGCAACTCCGGCCTCGCCTTCGGCGCCAACAAGACCCGTAAACTCGAATATGTAATCCCCGAAGCCATTGCAGGAGGCTACGACACTCTAGTCTCCATCGGAGGTGTACAATCAAATCAGACCCGTCAAGTTGCAGCTGTAGCAGCAAAGTTGGGTATGAAATGTGTGCTTGTGCAGGAGAATTGGGTCAATTATAACGATTCGGTGTATGACCGTGTTGGAAATATCGAGTTGAGTAGGATTCTGGGTGCGGATGTGCGACTCAATGAAGCTGGTTTCGATATTGGAATCAGACCTTCATTTGAAGAAGCAATGCAGGAAATCAAAGATAAAGGTGGAAAGCCTTATCCCATCCCTGCTGGTTGTTCGGAGCACAAATATGGAGGACTTGGATTTGTGGGTTTTGCTCAAGAAGTCATGGAGCAGGAGAAACAGTTGGGTTTCAAATTCGATTATATTGTGGTTTGTGCTGTTACTGGATCTACTCAGGCTGGTATGGTTGTTGGATTCGCTTCTGATGGCAGAGCAAAATCTGTCATTGGTATCGATGCGTCTGCAAAGCCTGAAAAGACCCACGCACAGATTTTGCGCATTGCGCAGAGTACTGCGGAGCTCGTCGAACTTGGTCAAGAGATCACGGCTGAGGATGTCATCCTGGACACACGATTCGGAGGACCCGAATATGGGTTGCCGAATGAGGGCACGATGGAAGCAATCAGACTGACTGCAAGGACGGAAGGTATGCTGACGGATCCAGTCTACGAGGGCAAGAGCATGGACGGCTTGATCCAGATGGTCAGAAAAGGCGAGTTCCCGGAAGGTAGTAAGGTCTTGTATGCGCATCTGGGTGGTGCGCCAGCCCTGTCTGCTTATGCTGGCATATTCAAGCAGGGATAGAATAATCTATACTTGACATCTCGTAAAGATCACTCTTCTTTGTGCATGGCCAGTCTTCTGCCTTTCGCCTTTGTATGCTAGAGCGTTCACTTTGGTCGTCTCATATCCAAAATATCTTTGAGCTTGACCTGTCCTTTGGCTCCCCAACCAGCACGGCCAGCCTCGACTTGTGGTCGCACTTTGACATACCAACTCCAAGCACGTCTATCAAGTTCGTCTGGACCGAGGGCGGTAGACCATGAGATGAACAACAGATCGAGAGCTTTGACTAGGTGGCCTAGGTTCGCCTCGCGTTCAGCAGCGATCTCAGCGCTCGGCCTCTTCTTTTTCGTCTCGGCCTTGTCGTCATATACCGAATCGAAAGCTCTCAGGATGTAGTTGCGGGCAGGATCTGCGTGGTATACTGGTAGATCAGATGTGCTTGCTGATGCAGAGACGATTGGTGGTGCATCAAGACGCTTGAGCTGCTCGAGGTCGAATGCCAACAATGCAGGCGAATTTTCAACAGACGATGCGTCAGGTTGATTATCGGTAGAGGGCTCCTGGTCCGGGTCTTCAGTCTTGATATGGCTGGTGGCTTCTTTGGCTGCTGGCTTCCACTCATAGCCCCAGCGTTTCAACACACGAACATCCCTAGTCATCACCTTGACAAGCGACCGACCTTGGCCCCAGCCTTCTTTCTCAGCTGATGCAGAACTTCCTAGGCCGAGATGCGCAGCTTTGGCTTGTGCGTTGAGAGAAGTGACAGCCTGAGCGAGACTTAAGTACGCTGATGGAGGTTGCTCGGGCATAGTATGCTTGATTAGAGTGGCAGCAAAGGCGAGTAACAAAGGAGCACGGTTGGTAGTGAGTATGGTACCAGCAAGATCGTCATCTGTGAGATCAGAGATAGGGAGAGTGAGGGAAGCTTCCACATCAGCAGGAGACTTGATCTCGGTGGGGTCTACTCGAGATCGTTTAGATGGCACCGCAGTACTTTCTTCTGGAAGGCCTCTTTTGCGCTTTATGGAGACACGCTTTGCAGCAGCCAGAGTTGCTTTTGCGGCTTTGTCGGTGGTTGAGGCTGCTTTGAGGGTATCAAAGTCAGTCTTAGCAAGATCCTCGATGCTGTTGAAGCGTCAGGATTGGACTTGCAAGACTGAGTAGGCAGTCCGATGTGTTCACAATCGAAAGGAGAATGGAGCGACGGGATTGTTGACGGAAAGAAATGGTTGGCACCTACGTGACTAAATTCGCCTTCTGTAGACCGGCGGCTTGAGCTATTGCGGCTGCCAGGGGAAGTTTCGCCTCGGCCGTCAAGAAGCGCAATAGGTTGTTGGTATCCGCCATGATGACTTCTTGAATGCGCTTGATGACAAGGATGAAGCAATAGACAAGGTGAGGAATGCAGATGGAGTGGTATACAATTTCCCCACAAAAAAGAGTTGACGCTTGGGTCAAGGGTTCAATGAGGAACAAGAAGTTCACATCAAGCAATGCGCCTACAGCATCTACACACACGCACATCATGTCAGACAAGCCGGATCTGTCATCCAAACTCAACGCGCCCAAGAAAGTGTCAGTCTTCGAAAAGCAGCGACAGGAAGCCGAAGCCAAACGGATACGAGAGGAAGCCGAGAACAGAGCTGCCCTACGAGAGTTTGAGGACTCATTCGCCGACGAAGATGAAGACGACTTTGTCGCCCAGGTAGCTGCTGGCCGCAGCGCATACGGCGGCTCGAGAATTGCAGATGGAGGAGGCTATACCAGGGGAGCTCCCATGAGGGCCAGCGGACCAGGCACTCTTGGCCCACCTCCAGGTCCTGCCCCATTATCCTTGAAGCGCAAGAGGGAGCTGGAACAGGAACGTGAAAGAGAAAGGAGACAACGAGATAGTAGGGCGAGTCCAGAGGCTGTCGTCAAGCGTCCCACAATCCTGTTGTCATCGCTACCACGCAACACGACCGAAGCGACGATACGAAGCTGGCTGCCCAAGAACTTGAAATTGGATGATATGGCTTTCGCTCCCTCGCCGACAGGTCATTCATTGACCGCCGTCATTGCTCTTACACCCGATACCGCCTCGAGCGACATCGACAGCGCCATTAATACACTACAGCTAAAGTACTTGGGCTTTGGCTGCTACCTCAACATCTCCAAACACATCACCATCTCCTCGTCCGTTTCCTCCGTCCTCCATACCGCCTCCTCGGCCATCCCAGTACATCCTTTTGGCGCCAAACAAATGCCCCGCGATCCTCCACCATCACACAACTTTCGCAACGCCCCTCCACCAGAATCTCTCCCACCACAACTACGCTACCAAGGTCCTGCTCCTCTAGTCGTCAATGTTACTCCACCCTCCGATCTCAAGCAGCTCGCTATAATAAACAAGACTGTTGAAAAACTCATTACATACGGCCCCGAATGGGAGTGCCTGCTCATGTCGCAACCAGACGTTCAGCATGGAGAACACTGGGCTTGGTTGTATG
>SWBH01000636.1:0-10273 GCA_024195465.1 Aureobasidium sp. EXF-8845
GAGGACGGCGCGGGCGACAGGGAGAGCAGGACTGGTCGGTTCGGCGACCTGGTGATCACGAGCAGCATTGCGTTGCTGGAACTCGTTCGACTTCCTTGTCAGGCGTGTGACAGGTGTGGCGCCCTTGTCAATTCCCATGTTGTAGACTTCCTCCGCCTGTGTCCATCTACCGGCGTGTTCAAGCCAAGCAGCGAATTCTTCGTAGTAAAGGGCAAGCGACTCGGCGACTCCATGACGGTTGAGGAAGACGAACGTCTCCCGCGGGGCGTCTGAAAAGAAGCGGATGTAGTGTAGCCATAGCCTCAAATAGCGCGGGTCGTTCTTGTATTGTGGTGAGGAAAGAAAGGCCTTGGTAGCACGCTCGAGCAGAGGCAGCAACTGGGACTGTGGTGTTGATTGTGCCGAGGGGTATGTGTCAAGGGTCCACTTGACGTAGCGATCGTAAATATCGAGGGGATCGTCTGCTTCTTCGATCAAGTCAAGCTCGTCTTCATACTCTTTGCGCTCGTCGTCGTGAGCATCTTTGGTGAGGGAAGTCCGTTGTTGTCCGCGGGTCAATGGCGGCGAGTACAAGGCTGCCAGTGCTCTAGCGGATCGTCCACTCGGTAGAGCTTGAATGTTCTCTTTGTGTCCCTCGATGACCTCGAAGTCAATCAGATTCGAGGCGGCCATTTCTGCTGTATATGGTTAGTTGTGGTGTGTTACTCTCAATCGCTGCTGCCGTCGGAACAATTTGTTGTTTACCCCGGGTTTTGTTGACTTTGAGCCTTGGCGTAAACAACATGACTCGCCGATCACATGTCACTTCGTCCTCCTTCCCCGATATCACATTTGACATCTTCCTCATGCTTGACCCAATTTATTAGTCTCCTCTGACTCTGATCGACAAGGGCCGAGTCGCATGGACTGAGACATCGTTCCTTTCACGACTTGTGCCTCTTCTTTGTTTACACCCAACACCGTTTCACAATGCATTGTTCTGGCAGAGCGTGCCATTGTTCTCGCACAATCGACAATGGCTTGTTTCATAGTATCGATGGGATGAGTTTTGCTACTTATATGCTCAAATGACCACAAGGACTTGCTTTCCAACACACTCTCGAAACTTATCACCACCCGCCCAACCATTAAGATGAACAGAGAACTGCGCCAGACGCTGATCAACGAGCTTTGGGACGTCGATGATCCTCATGTAATCATCAGCTACGAGAACACGAACGATAGTGAAAGAATTGGAACGCGGGCCTCAACTATCACTTATCACACCAATCCCATCCAAGCCATTGATGCTTTTTTCTGCTTGCTGGCCGATAGACAATATCACCACCACCCTGCTCTGAACGACAACTTCTATCACTGGTTGATTGCTCAATCAGACCCTGAGGCGCCTTCTGCTGATGACTTGGTCGAAAACGTTATGTCTGATCTCCTCGAGCTCACCATGTACCCCCGCATTGCCTTTCTCGAGATCATTCCCCTCCTCGAATATCATCACAGAGGACATGGTCTTAACCCAGCATCTCGATCGCCCGATCTCCAGCTTCCTGCAGGGGAGTCTCTGAACACTGATACTCTGACTGATGTAGAAGATGTGGTCATGTTTGATCATTCTGCTCCACCTCACTCGATGCTCCTCGAAGAACAGCCCTTCCTCAACAACGACCAAGCTGAGCTCTTGCCAACCCAGCCAGAAGCCTCCGCCTTACAAATTCCTGGTCTTGCACCACTTCCCACACCTAACACTACTCCTGCACCATCCCGCACAGTCAATAGCGATGCTCCCACTCACGCTACTCGCGCTCGTGGTTCCCGCAGTCGTAATAACCTTGTTGGCACTAACTTGAGTCTGGATGCACGTAGAATTCATGCTTGCACTTACCATGGATGTTCATCAAGGTTTACCAGACCTTCAGACTTGGTCCGTCACTGTCGTAACATTCATTCTGCTCCTCGTCAGCAGTAAACAATGATCAATAGTAGGAGTTCATGGTAAGCACTGCTTTCTTCCCTCAGTCCATATGGTAAGTATCCCTTATGTTTCTTTATCTCACTTAATCAATTTTCTTTTTCTATTCGAAACCAAATTCATCTCCTCCTAATCGACGAGAGGTCAACATGATATAATGTAAGTATCGTAATCATTTCTCC
Organism: Aureobasidium sp. EXF-8845; assembly: GCA_024195465.1. Lineage (NCBI taxonomy): Eukaryota > Fungi > Ascomycota > Dothideomycetes > Dothideales > Saccotheciaceae > Aureobasidium > Aureobasidium sp. EXF-8845. Next base: position 2,149 of record SWBH01000636.1, read on the forward strand.
AGGGTGACATGTTAGTGCCCTATCTTACCCCCCGATCATTGAAAATGTCAGAATTGAGCGAGTGAGCACAACATTTTTCGCAGACATCCCCCGGACCGTTGGTCTGGCGATGATAGGAGAGTAGTAGAACAAGTACTTCTGATACAATAACAAAGCAAGATCACCCCAGTAGACAGACAAGGCATCTTGAAGCGACCTTCGACAAAACAGAAACCCCCCTAGCCGCCGTGTAGCTAGGAGGGGAAGAGAAAGTATTCTACCTTTCGTCATTACTTTTGTCGTGCGAGGATTACTGGGACCCCTCATGGCATTGATTTGGCGATGCGGAGAGTCGAACCGGTGGATTCTAGTTAACAGAGTGTAGCAGACACGAGCTTCTACCGCTGCGCCATTCCACCAGTTCGACAGAAACAATGCTGACTTTGTCTAATATGACACTCACCTCACTTTTACAAGCAAGTGAATGAAGTTCCAAAGGTCATCTTTTGCAGTCTCCTCGACAAGACACACAAGATCAGTTCAACACGACAGAGGTCTTCAAAGCAATATACCTGGACTCGATGCATTCCACGGGGGGACATAAAACTACACCTGAACAGTTCTTTCATCAACAAAACAAGGTCATTGTTTTCGTCTTTGTCTACTCACACACACAATGGATCTTTCGAGATCATTTGATTACGATTCATTGTCTGTACGATAACTCAACACGATCTTCTTTGTGCCCATACATGGAGCGGTATGATTATGTTGGACCTCCAGATCATATATAACCTGCTACCAGGACGGTTCTCATCCGTTCACAACACCAACCAACAAACCAACACACGAGTTGCCTACCTGTACACATCATCAAATCAATCAACCTAGCTATCTTCCATACAAAAAGATGGACGATCAAAATTGGCTCCTCGCCGGACTTCAAAGTCACAACAAAGTTTCACCCTGGATGTCCTCTCCAAGATCTGTGTTCCAGTCCCCCGAAGACCAGGCTAAACAACTTGACATGCACGAGTGTTGTATGTTTGTTCCTTTCGCCCTCATTCTCAGCGATCGCAACACTGGAAAAAGAGTCTGGTTCAAGGTTTATGATGACGCTGAGGAGCTCGTTCAGAAGGTCCTCGATTTTGCTCTCACCACCACCCCCGACTTTTACTATTTCGCCATGATGGCCTACAACTCCTGGGTCAGAAACGGTAGAAAATCAATGTGGGATCCAAAAATGTTCCTCGACAACATCAGCCAACGTACGTACTTCCTCTGGTCCTCCACTCCAAACTTTGACTTGAGAAGCGATGAAAGCGAAATTGATTGGACACCCGCTGCCAAAGAATGGACTGACGTTCACCTTCAGGAGTGGCTCGCCCCTAGCCCCGATGTCTCCAGCTCCGAATACCCCGAATTCTTCTTCCGTCCCTCTGAGGCCGATCGCTTCGCCGGACTCAACAACATTTCCATCCTCGATGCTTCTCTTCTCAACGCCGGAGCATTCGTGATTGACCTTCGCATAACTAGATTCCTCACCTTGGGACTTCCCGCTGTGAGTTTCGTTCAGGCTGTTTCTGAGCAAATGATCCCCTCTCTCCACAGAGCTGTCGATATTGAGGTTCCCGCTCGTATGATTAAATGGGCTCAGGACCTTGACCTTCTGGTTTGTGGTGAGTTGAGCCAGGGTCGCAGGCCTGTTGAAGACGCCTTGATGGCTTCTCTCACTCTTCGTAGCTTGGGTCCTGCAATCATTGGTGCTGAACAGTTCAACCTTGGTGCTGAGGTTTACACTAAGGCCTACACGAGTGGTTTGCTCTAAATTCTTTACTCTTTCTTCTCTTTTTGATACTCGGCGTTTCGAAGGTTTTATTCGTGGTTTCGAAAAATGAAAATAATAAAAAATGGTATTGTTGACAACAAGTGTCCTCCCTATTTTCTCCCTTGTGTGCAAACGTGATCTAAAGTACGTCTATATTCAGCATAGTCCAACGAGCCACTGATTCAGATCACACAGGCTTCCGCAAACACAGTGGTTCAAGACTCTCTTGTTCTATCCTCTGATTCTTTGGCTGCTGCAGTCGATTCTAGTTGATGCTGTGGTCCACGTCTTTGGGTGCTTGTGATTCTCCTTCGCGTCCGTCAGATATTGCTGGGAGAGAGGGTGTGCGAACTTGCACAGCTTAGATCAAGACAGCATCATGATATAACTATAGAGGTATCAAGACAAGGGGTCAGGAGTGTTAGAGCATAGAATCGAGTGTTTTAAGCATAGAGGCCGAGTAAGATATTATTACAGTGGTAATGCAGCAAGACAAAGATTATCATTCATGATCTCAGGCCAGACAAAGGCCATCAATCAGCGCTAGTGGTAGGCGGATAAGACAACGCTGAACTTGGGGAGACGGGTATTCCGGTCTGTGTTCCAGATTTGATTGTCAACATTACCGCCTTTGGCTTAAATGTAGCCTGTTGCGGTTGGTGCCGCAGATGTTGTGGATGTCGAGGTAACGTCAGTCGGTAGGCGCTGGTAACGAAGATTCGCTCACAGAAGATGTGGTCACATCAGGCGTAGGTGACTCTGTACGAGAAGTTGTCTTTGAAGGCGTGGATGAAGCCTCGGTAGGAGGATCGAGATACAACCCGTTGATCAAAGTGCAACCTTGCATCACTTTTCCCTCGAGGTAGTGGAGCGTGGTACCAAAGGCACTAGGACAAGTCGCAAATGGTCTCCGAGACTGGGTACCATGATAATTGATGGGATCACACGTTAGTAGCCCATCGGGTGCTCTATCACACTTGAGTGTGTATGTGTCGACCCTAGAGTACTCTTGTAAAATTTGAGCGTACAAATCGCCGCCGAGAATGCTCACAGGGATATTGTTGCACATCAGAACCCGATTGTCGCGAAGAGAGCAAGATACGCGGTTACTCAACGACGAGCTGAAAGCTGGGATGCGCGAATCGAATTCGTGGTTCCAGTACTGGTCGTCGACAACGCCACCCTTTGCCATCAATAAACCGGTCGGCACAGGTGCTACAGACGATGAGGTGGTTACGACAGACGTAAACGACTCTGTCAAAGACGATGTCGTTGAAGGCGTGAGTGAAGTTTCGGGAGAGACCAGATATAACCCAGGGATCGGATTACAGTCATGCTGCTGGGCACTATTCTCAAGGTAGTGGAGCGAGGCTCCGTAACCAGTATAGCAAGTAGCGAATGGTCCACTAGACGATCTGCCATTGTACACAACAGGATCACACGTCAACAGGCCATCGGACGCTCTATCGCATTTGAGTGTGAAATCTTCCACCAATCCATAATACTCTGCATCTATTTCAGCGATGTTATTGGGATCAACGATGTTCACAGGGACGTTGTTGCACATCAAGACCCGGTCAACACCGAGCGAGCAAGATACGCGGTTTGTCAACGAGGGGCTGAACGCTGGAAAGGCTGAATGACTCTCTGTGTTCCAGTATTGACTATCAACAACACCGCCTTTTGCCATCAAAACGCCGGTTGAAAATGGTGCCGCAGATGATGTGGACGACGTAGTCGTAGCAGATGCCGGTGTCTCAATCGAGGAAGTAGTCTCAACAGTCGAGGACGCAGTTTCGGAGGTCGACGAGAGGGCTTCACCCGTAGAAGACGAAGCGGTCGAGACAGTCGAAGGCGAAATCGAGACCGAAACTGGAATGGCGGGAGCGTTGGAAGTGGACAAGGAAACAGTAGATGACCTCGTAGCGGATGAAGAGGCCACACGTGAAGAAGATACACGGAGGCTGGATGTTGAGACTACGGAAGTCGAAAAGGAGGTGCTATCAAATCATGACACATATCGCACCTCTGTACTTTACGACTCCATTCTCTCGGCACGAGCCATCATCTCAGCAACCCTTCTCTTTTTAGCGTTCATCTCCTCCTTGAAAACAATATCGACAAGCACATCTGCAACCCAAGACGCCTCAATCAAACCGCCTTTGACACCGTTGAACACGATCTCATCTCCATATCTGCCCTTCGAATCGCGTCCGCGGTGTCTGAGCGCTTCAGCATCGCCCCAAGAGCCGGTGTCATATTGCAGGCGATCCCGCTCTTCTTGAGGTAGAAGCAGCGACATGAAGGAGTCAACGACGTGAAGATGTGTCTGCATCCACACGAATCGTTGGTCTAATTCGTTGGTTCTGGATTTGCCGAGCAGGCGTGATAGATTATGGCCTAGAGGTCCGCTTTGTGGTACAATGCTATTGCTAGACCGTGAGCGTGTTGAGTTCAGCATACGATGAAGCGTGCGAATGTGTGCATAGATGAATGGGTGCGCTTCCGGCAGTAGACCGTATTTGCGGCGCAAGCGCAGAACATGATCAGGTACGGTGGTAACTGGAGCCTCTTCCGCTAAGATTTGAGGCTTGCGTTCTGGCGACGCATATACTGGAGGCTTAGTCACAGCCTCCCAGAAAGATTCAGTAAGTTTCAGCAGGGGAGGTTTGGATTGAGAGTCCTCAGGAGACTCGTGCGCAGGTTTACTCAATGTCGGGACATTGTCAAACAAAGGCGCGTATTGTCTTCTAGGCTCCAGGAGAGTCGAGTTGCCAGCGTCATCATTGAAGTTGACCTTGATACGCATCGGTGACTCTAAATTCAAGTCTTCCTGATAGCTCCTAGATCTCGAGGACAATGCCGAAACATCTTGCTCGGAAGAGCTACTGATAGTCAGATCAATGGTGTTGGCGCTCGCTGCTCTCCTCGACCCTCTTATGTGGCTACCGGACGTCAGACTAGAGATGGTGCTGGCCGCTCGACTCGACTTCCCTCTCATCTCTCTTTGTATTTGTTGCGCGTCAGAAGCTAGACTGGAGTCTGTTTGTGTTTCTGAAGAGTCGGCTTCGTCGTCTCCTCGTGTCGTTTGGTTGCTGTTCGTGATGTCAGGCCTCACTAAGCTTCTACGAAGCGGCGAAGGACCGGCGGAGAGATTTTGTCTTGAGCTGTGCTCAACACACTGGACGTTCTTCATAGGACTGATATCCAAAACTGTGTTTCTGAGTGGACTGCTGGGAGCAAAACTGCTCTTTGCCGAGTCCGAGATATGCCTGTTTACCTTCGTGTTATACACTGAGGGAAGATTTTGCTGGAAGAACATTCCCGTGTCATCACCGGACTCGGACTGACTGAGGTCTTCCTCTGTTGTAACTTTTGTGGAAGAGTCTGCTTGCTCGTTTGGTTTCTCTCTGCCACTGATACTACCATCATCAGAGGACGGCGGAGTCATCACGCCACTGCTTTTTCTGGAAGAACCCTTTGTAGAGGCACTGACTTTGCGATTCTGGCGTTCCTGAGGTTCAGAAGAACCACTTGCTAGAGGAGTTCGTCCCGAAGCCTGACGTTGAGTGCCAGGTAGTTTTTTCCTTCGAGGTTTGACGACCAAATCATCCAGGGAAAGATCAGTATGTTGAAGAGACCCTTCCTCTTCGTTGACAGAACGACTCGCTTCCTCTTGCCAGATGTCTTTGTCGTCTTTCTCGACATCTGAGAGGTTTGCTTCTTCTCCAGGGTGCTCAGATACATCATGCCCGGATGCTGGTGAAGAGCGAGGTGGACTTTGCATCTGGATGGCTGATGGTTTCTGGACGTCGATATAACTCATCTCAGGGTTCTCATACACTGAAGTGTGTTTGCTGGGTACTTCAGAGAGTTCGGGATATCCGACCGCGGGCTCAGGTTGGAGGCTGGGGCCAGAGATTGAATGACCATTTGTTTCGGGAGTGATAAGACGGCCGAGAAGCGAATCATAAGCCTCTTGCTGCCGCACTGGGCTTTGGAAAGGAGATAGATAGTTGGGCGTCACGTTGGCAGTGGGCGAAAATCGTGGCGCGTTCTGAACTGCTGATGGTGTCGCTAGACTCTGCCCAGTATGAAGGCTCTGTCGCAGCTGGCGTCTGGTACCAGAGCTAAAGCCATTGAAGATAGATTCCCGGGCAGAAGGTAGCTCTCGAGATACAGATTCGCGAAAAGGACCACTCAGTGCGTCTTGTAAAGCCCTTCCTGATTTGCGCGCGCTTTCTCTCAAAGGTGTAGCAATGTCAGTATCATGGATTTGCGATTGCTGTGGGGCCTTGGGATTTTCGGGAGTCGAATCTTCAGGCACGGGGGTCATTCTGTCGGCAACAAAGGATGGAGGTGATGAGGGCATGTACGAGCGGTTGACGGAAGCATTGCCTTCTGTAGCTTGGAGGGCCTGCGAGGGCGAAGAATGGCCGGTGACTCGACTGGGCAAGGAATCGACCGAGATCATACTGAATTCCTCGCTCTCGAGCATGGTCACATCGCCGGGAGCACAAGCACCCAGTACAGCCTCTTCCTCGTCATCGTCTTGTTCAAACCGGGGTCCCTCTGTGGCAGCTGACTCGCCTCGAGATGATGTGAATCTGGCGCTACTTCCAAAGTGTTTCCTAGAAGATCCTATACGCGCACTTGCAGGGGTTCTGCGACTTATAGCAGCTCGTGCCGGCTCGGGTGACAAAGAGTCGACAGCTCCCGAAGCGCAAACAGATTTCGCAGCCATTTCGGCAAAGTCAATCTCTGACAGGGAGTAATCGGTTGCAGCGTGATCACCAAATTGAGATACAGGACAGAGATCCGGCGCCTGAGAATTTTCTACATGTCGTGGAGGAAGGAGTTGCGCTGTTGCAGTGGATCTAGCAGATGCAGGCATCTGTTCAGCCTCAACAGTGACTTTGAACTGCCAAGGGGCACCTCGAGAGTCTTTCTGTTCTAGAAGCATAGATTTGACGGCGGGTGAGGTGTGGTAGTTGGAGGATCGTGGAGCCAGAGGACCTCTGGTCGGCTGGTCGTGAGTTTGTCGCAAAGGTGAAGTAGCGCTTGTCGTCGCAGAGTCCAGCGAGGATTTAGTTCTCATGATTGCAGGTAGACTGTTTAGAGCACGAGTCGCAGAATATGCTCGGAGTCAGATGTGTACAGATGCAAACAAAACCAGTGGCCCTTGCGCAACGAGTAAACAATCGAATCGCGCCTAACCTCGCAGCGTCGATCTTCGGTGACGTATTGTGCTCTTCGGTTGATGCACGAAAGAGATCAAAAACAAGAAAGACGGAGCAGACCAGTAAGAGTTCTCTGGTTTTGTGCTAATGCGATGGTCGGATATATTCAGAATGACCATCGACCATCTCTAGGATGACGACCAAACAAGATGGATGGAAGGAACGGCGCAAGAAGGTCATGTGACAGCGCGGGGCGGGCCGCAGCTGCCATGGCAACGACTTGAGGCAGACGCTGCTTTGGTCAAACAAGTTTGCGACAGGAAGACGAAACTGTTGACTGTGAAGATAATGCGACCAGAGACTCTATGGCTATGGATGGGAGACTGATTTTGAACTTTGTTGAGCTCACGATTGGATGAGCAATAAATATGGGTATTCATGGGTAAGTCTCGAGCTACTCTAATCTGATATCAGACCTTCGCTCATAGCATGCAGCATTTATAAAGAAATCGGCCCCGGTCAGCGCATAGCTGTGAGCAAACTCGCCGCCGAACACTACATCCAACATTCCCGCCCCTTTCGCCTCGCCATCGATATCAGCATCTGGCTCTTCCAAATTCAATCCGGCAAGGGTGGCACCAACCCTGCTCTGAGGACTTTCTACTATCGCCTCTTGCGCCTTCTTTCCCTCAATATCCACCCGCTGTTCGTCTTTGATGGCCCTAACAAGCCCACCTGGAAACGAAATAAGAAGGTTGGAGGTCCAAATGTGAGGGTGTCGAGTGTGCCCGAGTTCCTGGCCAAACAACTCCTCAAACACTTCGGTTTCCCTCTCCATTATGCGCCCGGTGAGGCCGAGGCCGAATGTGCTTTGCTGCAGCGAGAGGGTATCGTCGACGCTGTCCTCAGTGAAGATGTCGACACTCTCATGTTCGGAAGCGGTATGACCTTGCGAAGCTGGACACCCGAACAGAAGAGCAGCAAAACCCCTACACATGTGAACGTATATCGAGCTGATGCCACCAAGGAAACAAGTGGCCTGGACCGCAATGGCATGATCCTCGTCGCCATGATGAGCGGAGGAGACTACATCACCGAGGGCATTCCTGGATGTGGCCCCAAATTAGCCTGCGAGGCC
>SWBH01000637.1:0-10270 GCA_024195465.1 Aureobasidium sp. EXF-8845
TGTTGCAGACACAGAACCGTGTTCAGTCCGAGTTTCATGTCACATTGATGCACCGTGCATCTGCTTCACAGAACAAGGACTACTGGGAGCAGCTTACTGAGGCACATACAGCCGCTGCAAACAAGCCCGACGCCGCACCTGAGCCAGTTCTCGGCTGCTGCAAAGTGTTGCTTGAGCGTCTTGTCTGGGATAGCAGACTGATGTGTTTCGTCGTTCGTATGATTCCTGACGAGAAGGATCAGGGTGGCGTGCAATGGCGTAGCGTCAACGAGACTGCTCACATCACTGTCGGCACTGTCAGTCCAGAAGTCAAGCCCAAGGAGAGCAATGACTTGCTGCAGAGATGGTTACAGTCTGGTAGTGGAGGTAGCACGGGTATTGGTGAGATTACCATCAAGGGTCACGTCGAGCTGCCTGCCACTGTCAAGAGTGTCTTGCAGAAGCATTGAGTTGCAAAGGAATGGCGAACGTTATGTCTTGATGAATGGTATTAGCATCGGAGGATATCGATGGCTGCAGAATTAGAGGAAATGGCAGATGACAAAGGCTGATCATCGGGGAAGTATATTAGCTCTTTTGGCTCGTCGACATCATTTCTTTCGTAGCATTCAAAACTGTAGCAACACGAACTTCAAGTCGTCGTCGGCTAGATTTACTCTCGTCGCTCGTTCAGCACCGGTTAAATGGACAATTGCGGGATGGCTTCCTAAACGAGCTTCCTCCGCAAAAGTCTAACCCGCTCTAGACAACGTTCCATCCCACCTTCCAGAAGTTCCCCCTGTTCTTTTCTTGTATCGAATTCTTGTTTCCCATCCACGAGGTCGACAGTCACATTTCTCTGGAATCTTGCACTTTTTCTGGCAAGAGACATAACTCTCTGGATATCTAGCGACACCTGTGCCAAACAAAAGCCGAACCTCCGCGAGGACTTCTTCCAAAAACCTAAAAACAACAATGGCCAACACCACTCTCCGTCCTCGAGGCGACCTCACCTCCGAAATCACACCAATAGTGATAGGCGGAGCAGCCTGGTCCTACCAAATCAACGCCGACGCCGAAACTCGACCCGTCATCCCAGTCATCCTCTCAGCATTCTCCCACGGCATTCGCACAATCGACACATCACCCTACTACGAACCCTCTGAGAAAATCCTTGGCAAAGCTCTCGCAGATCCTGCCATCACTGAAAAGTACTCACGTGGAGATTACTTCCTAATGACCAAAGTTGGAAGGATCGCTGCCGAGGAGTTCAACTACTCTCCAGAATGGGTTCGAAAATCTGTAGAGAGGAGTCTGGAGAGGTTCCAAACTGGATATCTAGACGTTGTATTCTGCCACGATGTAGAGTTTATCTCCGATGATGCTGTTGTTGCTGCAGTAGCTACACTATGGGAATTTGTTGCAGAGGGAAAAATCAGATATGTAGGTATTTCTGGCTATCCTATTGAGAAATTGGTCAGAGTGGCTAGATTGTGTAAAGAGAAATTGGGGAGACCGCTGGATATTGTACAAAATTGGGGTCAATTGACGTTGCAGAATACGAAATTGAGATCGCAGGGATTGGAGGCTTTGGCACAGGCTGGTGTGAGTATGGTGTGTAGCAGTTCGCCGTTGAATATTGGGTTACTGAGAGCACAGGGTGTGCCTATTGGGTAAGTTCTCACCTTTTTGGAGACACATGCTCTCATCTATACATGAAAGACTAACACATGAAAACAGCTCCCTAGGAGATTGGCATCCAGCTCCCTCGGCCCTCCGCCAAGCGACCGCAGACGCAGCGACCTTTGTCTCATCCCACAACGACGACCTAGCTAGCCTCGCCCTCCGCTTCGCTGTCCGCGAAACCGCACGCCGCGACCCTGGTCTCCCCTCTATGGCCCTAATCATGGGACCCGGCAGTGTGGCAGAAGTAGATTCTTGTGCTGCTGCTGCACGTAGCGTCAGAGATCCCTCTGTCAAAGGAAAATTTGGGGATCTTCGGGATGAAGTCGTAATTGACCAGGCAGGAGTGGACAAGGATCATGTGTTGGTGGATAGAGTGAGAGAGATTTTGGGGGAGTGGATTGATTATTCTTTCGGGAGCCCGCCTGAGGGGTGGGATGTTGAGGCTGGAAAGATGGGAAAGGTATAGAAGAGGACAAAGACTAGTCCGTGTGATTGCGAATGATCAGTGAGAGGGCCAGATGTTGGTCTTCTCACTGAATCACTGCAGCTCAGGTTTGTATTTTTCCATTGTGATTGTTGCTTTCACTTCACATTGTTCGAATGCTTCCAGAAACATTCGTCCACAACTTCCTCTTTGATATCTGCCTTGGCAATCGCATCGATCTGCTACAATCAACAAACATCCAGGAAGTTGGACTGCACTCGTCTCTCTTTTACGTTCCTCACCAGGCTCTTTCATCTGAACAATACAGCACGAGCAAGCATCTGCACAACCAACACCAGTTGCCGACCGCACACTGTGCACACGATTCACGAACTTCCTCTACTTCACTGTTCTATCACTGCCTACAGGAATTCGAGAAAAACGTCAAGCAAGGTAAGTTGATTCACCAGTCTGCGCTTCTTCATGTTTATACATCGTTGTCGGCGCTTTTTAGAAACCAAGCTGACCGGAGTCTGCATCAGATGATCGAAGTCCACTATCCGTCACCCTTGGGATTATTTGAGCTTCCCAACGAAGTTCTCATCAAGATCTGTAGCTCAGCAGAAGACCAGGATCTTCCTAATCTCCGTCTGACTTGCAGCAGGCTCTGCGATACTGCCACTCCAAATTTCGCCAAAGTCAACTTCACTGAAAGATTTCATGTTGTTTCTCCATATAGCATCGATACGCTTGTCGAGATCACAGAACATCCAGTGTTCGGCGGATACGTAAAGACTGTTTCTATCAGTGGCGCCAGACAGACCAGGAGACATTCAGCCCTCGACTTTCTCTCCCGGCGCGGCATACACACCCCGGACTTATGCCTCAATGCCTACGTGAAGACAAGAAGATTCGCGCGCCGTATGATGCGGGTTTTTGCAAACATCAGATCTAGGTCTGGCTCTGTAGCCATCAGCATCTATGACTATCCAAGATGGAATAGATACTGGGCTCGTGGGTGGACACAGCTTCGTAAGTCATCCCTAGTCGGTCCAATCTTCCGGACAGCGGAGACTCTGGAGGAAGTTACATACGCAGCCCGACGTGCAAGGTGTCCTGTCAAAGGCCTTGAGATCATCAATATCCACTGTGATACTCAAATCATGCACGACGAGCTCGATGCAGCTATGCACAGAGTGTTGGAATCGAGTCTTGTGCCACTCAAAGTTAATCTGGATGATGGACACACATGCCAGATGTCATACGATCACAAGTCATACAAATTACAAATCCGAGGCGTTTGCGACGGAGGCTATGGCTATGGCAAACACTACCTTGGTCTGCATGCATCATACGACTGGCTGCTGACCCAGAAGACAACTCAACTCAGCATTGTCGATATTTACGATCTCCAATTTCTCTACTTTCAACCCTTCCACTCCCATCACCTGAGGCGTCTTGATATCAGTGAAACATCTCTGTCTGCAGTACACTTTGGTCAAAGCCTCTGGAGTGAAGTCATCGAGTATATCTCGGGGTTGTCTGGTCTGCAATACTGTCGACTCGACGATCTGGTCTATGGTCTCGATCTTGAGCTTTACGACGACCATGTGGAGTTGTTACTTCCCGGTCATGGACGATACACGAACCCTGATGAGTACTCACGTTTCAAGCTGCGATTCCTTAACGAACCGACTATTTCCAAAGTAGACGGCAATGATACCTGCGAAAAACTCCGGGATATAGCTATCTACGTGAGAGCAGCAGAAAACAGCAAGCGCCGAAAGATCGTCAGGGAGGGAGTTGTCAGAGACAACATTGTTGGAGACACTGAAGAGACTGATAAATGATTTCTTCTACCACAACTTCACCAAGACACAAACCTGAGCCATCGAAATGCACGTTTCATTCTGGTTTATGTAGATGGAAGCTTAAACAAATTTACGTAACTTTATCAAGCAGAGTAATAAGTAGCCCACTTGCTGTTTCCATTGACCACATCGATAAACGCTCTCGCGAAACCACGATCAGCTTGCTCACTAGGATGCAGCGGATCATACCAAAGGAACGAGTCAGGGTTCGAAGCAGCAACACAATCAGTGCCGTTTGTGGTGCAGTGGTTGACATAGCCAGTCACAGTAGGGTTAGTACCATTCAGATACTCTGCAGGGTTGTTGTACATATCGGTAATCTAATCCACTTATTAGCTTCAACTCTGCAGAAACGCCGAGGGGAAAACAAAACTTACCAAACCATACATATCCATCAAAGCAAAATGAGCACCGGGATACTTGTTGGCAAGCAAGACTTCATAGGGAGTGCGGTACTTGAAGACATCGTTGACTGTAGTAACAGTCTCGAGCATTCTACCAGAAACCTCTGTGGTGTTTTTGGTAATCTTCTCAGGCCAGTATTGTGTAGCATTTAAACCGCCTTTGCTGGGCAAACCATACTGAGGGCTCAACTGCAATGGTGAGACATTTTGGAGGACAAAGTATCTAGCTCCCGAGTCGTAGAGACGGGAGAACTGGTCATAGACACAATCGATGTAGTCAGGGATGACTTTGCCAGCGACTTGGCTATCATCGATAAAGGCATAGTTTCCAAGGTCGTTTGTGCCGATAAACATCGAATACACAGTCGAATCCACAGGAACATCCAAAGCCTTTGTTCCATTGGGATACACGTACTTGCTATCAGCAAGATACGCAGGAACTTCATAACCCATCACATCAGGGAAATCAGCCTTGATGCTAGCAAAAGTGCGAGGCGTGATGTCGTTACTGCACACAGCTCCAGAAACAGCATAGTTGTAAATCTTGGCTCCGGAGTATTGAGCAACGTATTGAGGCCAAGGGCGACCTCCATCAGCGGAGTGGTAGTTTGCTGGGTTTTCCCAACCGACTGGAGGGGCACTGCCGTTGTGAGAGCCAAAGTAACTGAGACGTGAGTCGTCGGTGTAACTGTCTCCGAAGGCGACGAGAGAGGTGAATTTCTTGAGACCCCAGGAAGATGGCTTGGAGCCTGGGGGAGGAGGTGGAGGTGGTGGGCTACCAGGATGGAGGGGAGGTCCAGGAGGACCGAGATGTGGCCATGCTGATGCTACAGAGGATAGAGCGACCAACGTTGATAGCGAAAGAGAAGGCATGACGTGCGGATGAAGATGAAACACAGAAAGTATTCCAAGCAAGACAAAGGGAATAACCTTACCTTCTTATACTCTTCCATTTCCCGCAAAATACAAGAAAGAGCCTGTGAGAAAGCATCATACAGCCTGTCTCGGTTACGGCACCGGTACAGCACTCGACTGCACAGATTTCCACTAGTCCGTCCAGCCCTCGCACTCACTAGACGGCAGAGGAAGCATGGTCTGTCATTGCCGCACAAGCTTTTTCCTTCTGACCTCAAGACCAAGGAAGAAGCGGGATGGCATGTCAATGAACGTCAAGATCCCCGCGATTTCTCCACCTCTGATCCGCATCATGATCGAAACTGGGGCTGGGATGTTTAGGCTAAACGATGGACATCCCGCAAATCTATACGAGTTTACGTGCGTGTTTCGGCAGTCGAATGGAGCCGGTACCGGAAGACAGAGACATGGAATAAGAATAGTCAATTCTGGAGGCAACAGGGATGGAAAGAGATGAAGAGCTCTTGAGGCGGCTGAGCGGAGCATTCTCGGCAATGCAGAGTGTATCTTCTGTATCTACTCTACACACAAGCTCGAGCTCTCTGTACATGCTCAAAGACGATACAGATCGCCAGGCTCGCATTACAAGATGCGCTGTTTCGTATAGATAAGACCTTTTCATATGTGCCTGCTTCATTAAGGCACGAAGCCAATGTTGTATGTACAAACAACTCGTATACCACTAGTCCATCATTCACCTTCTACAGAGCAGATCTAATAGCCGACTTGAAAGGGAAGATTTGAATCTACACTCACATGTCAGCTTGTATCCCCTATTTTTCACCTTCCCACTCCGAGAGTCACTCACCTTATCCATATCCCAAACACCCTTGTCAGCATAAATATCACTCTTGATCTTCTCCATAACTTCCTCCTTGGAGGAAGCTACAGCCATCATGACAGATCCAGTGATTTTCAGAGGCGAGCCTTCTTTAGGTGTGTCTTCGAGCATCGCACCACCGAGGACCCAGAATCCGCTTTCGGCATTAGGCTTGATGGCCGAGAGATGTTGTCTGTATCTTACGTCAATGACATGCTCAAGAGTAGATATGCCTCCACCTAAGCTCAAGAACAGCTAGTATAGAAAATAGAGGGTTCGGGTGAGTGGTGGTGTGGCTAAAGATGGCATGGGTGTTCAACCTACTCTCTGACAGCCATTCTCTTATCCAATGCGCCAACATTGTCGGGAAGGATAACCATCCATTCGTATTTTTGAGACATGGTGCGTGATGTGGTAGTAAAATTGCGTCGTGTGAAGTGTAAAGAGGCTTGTCGGAGTGCAAACATCAGATGTTGTTGATGAGATGAGGGAGGAAGAGTGTGGTTGTTCCGAGGTTCAGCGTGTTCGACGCGAATGTGGAGAGCTTGGATATTATGTGGAGAGAAGTCCGATCTTTCTGAGCGAGCAGCAACTTTCACTCGTGCTTCTGCGTATTAAATGTATGCACTCATGCTGAATTTGGGTAATTTGGTGGGAGTAGTTCATGATCATCTTGTGTGGCTCATACGACCACTGCGCTTGTACTTGACGATGTATCTGATACGTTGGTAACTCTAGAAGCTCGATCTACAGGCGATATATCTTCTCGGCTAAAGAATATAGCTACACGACTCAAGCTGACATGGCTTCCCTGAGTAAGGGAGCTACTTGCTTCCTACTACAAGAAAGATTGCCCTGCTTCCAAACGTGGAACCAATGCTCGTCCTTCTCATCAGCATCTACCTCCTCCAGTTGAAGTTTTTGGCTAGAATCATCACAGAACTTTTTACAGATTGTGAATCCTTTCTCATCAACAGCCAACACAGCCAAATCTCTGGCGAAGTTTCCCTCCGAAGTTTCATATCCTGTCATGATGGAGAAAACGCACAAGTCTCTTTCGGCAGCAAACTTCTTTGCAGCTTCCAGAAGAGTTTTGTAGTCGGTGGTATTGTCGTCTTCGTTGATCTTGCGCTTGAGGAAGGATATAGGTTGCACGACTGCGCTTGTCCCTAGGTTCAAGCCATTTTCCGTCCATTGTTTATAGTCTTTTCTCAATATCTCTTCCAGAGTGAGGGAATCTAGGTTTCTTTTCGCTTCATTGATTTCATTAAAGAAGACATTCCTATCGAATTGAGCCGCCAGTCTTGGGCATAGATTGATTCTGGCTTCGAGGTAGGTGACGGCATTCTGATCATGCTGAGTAGTTTTGTGTTCATCCTGAAGGTTTATGGTATCGATGAGCACAGAGGCAAGAGCAAGTTGAGCTACTTGTGCATCCCAGAGTGAAGTCACAGCTGCATCCTCCATTAAAGTATCGCCTTGTGCTTGAGCAGCTCCTGTAGACGATGTACCCAAGGATAAACTGTCCCAAGCTGAGCGGCAATGATTTATGATAAGACTTGTGCAGCTTCCACCGATTTCGATGATGCGTGGTTCGTTTCCGGTGTCTTTGGGGACTTTGTGCTCGTCTACGTGGTGGTCGATGACTCCGACCACGCGATCAGAGTAGATGGCGCCGAGTTTTCCTTGGAGGGCGTTGTGGTCGACTAGGATCCATCTTGTTGATTCTGGAGCTAGAGAGTCTTTGATTGTACCAAGGTCAGGAAGATCATCTAGAGTGATAAGATGGTCTTGTGAGATGTTTGCGTGTGGTAGCAGGGTGAGCAGTTCGGGTCTTAGGTTTATATCCGCTTTTGGTATGTTGAGAAGTGGTATATGAAGGGTCGCAGGAGTCTGGGTCGAATGCGTGATGGTCTTGAAGTACGCATACACAATTGAACTTGTGATGGAGTCGAGATCTGTCAGGGCTATTAGAAGTAATCTCAGAGGTCAAAAGTAGAAGAATTTACCTGCTGATTCATTGCCGATGACCAGAGTCACTTTTTCTTTCTGGTCTATGGCTCTCTTCAAGCTGGCTTTTGCTTGCTTGAGAAAAGCTCCGAGAGAATTTCTTGGGATCGCCATTGCTGACGGGGATGTACCTTTATCCAAGGAGGGGACCAAGAGAGGAAGAACTAAGGAGCAGGGTCACTCGCGATATGGATGTCATCAATGATGCTGATTGACGATTGCGGGGTGACGAGCACTCAGGCGATCGAATTGACCATTTTCAGTTCACTCCTCCACGGCATGTTCTTAAGGAAACTTGTATCCACTAGTACCATTACAGCACGCGGATTTGCTTCAACATCGAGAATGGCATCAGAAAGACTTCGCATAGGATACATTCCTGGTGAGCATAATTTCCAGCGACTCCACCAATGTTCAAGCTAATACAAAGCACAAAGAACACTTTTCAACACCCCTCCACTTCGCAATCAAGCACTTTGGCCTCGAAGCCGACATCAAACCTTTCCCCACCGGGACAGGCGCTCTCACAGCATCCCTCAAGGACAACAGCATTGACGTTGCAATCGGCTTGACCGAAGGCTTTATAGCAGACCTGGGAAAGACGAATGCAAGCAAAGAGACACCTGCCTACAAACTAGTAGGAACATATGTTGAAAGTCCACTGTGTTGGGCGATCAGTGTAGGAATCAAGAGTGCTATCAATAACGAGAATGAATTGAATGGCAAGAGAGTGGGTGTTTCGCGTATTGGCAGTGGGTCGTATGTCATGTCATATGTCCTTGCAGATCAAAAGGGTTGGTTGGAGAAGTCAAAGTCGCCTTTCGAGGTTGTTCCATTGGGCGACTTCAAGGCTCTGCGGAATGGTGTCAACGAAGGAGACAAGGCTGACTTCTTCATGTGGGAGCACGTAAGTTATACGGAGTCAAGGGAAACAATGAGCTATACTGACTTCACTCTCTCACAGTTCACAACGAAAAAGTTCTACGACAACGGCGAGCTGAAGCGAGTTGGCGACATCTATACACCCTGGCCTAGTTGGATGATTGCAGCAAGAGACGCCAAAGACAAAAAGCTGGAAGTTATGGCAGAGAAGCTGAATCAAGGAGTCTTGTACTTCCGCGAGCATCAAGAAGAGTCGGTCGAGCATATCACTGGTACTATGGAGTACTCGCAAGAAGACGCCAACGCATGGCTCAAGACGGTCAAGTTTGCAGACAATGTCCGAGGTGTAGACTCAAGTGTGGTGGAACACACGATTAGCATTCTACAAAAGGGCGGTGTACTGGACGACAACAACGGCGGTGTAGATGGTATGGTCGCCATCAATCGCTCGCAGAAGGGTCAATAGAGGCTTGAGCAGTGTAGATAGACAGCCCACGAGCAATGAATGCATGTAAAAAGAGCAAGGTACAAGAATATGAGCGGGTATCGTGGAACTAAATCTAAGCCTCTACAGCAGCAGGCTTCTTTCCTCCTGTAGCGATGAGGTCGAGGAAACCTTTCTTTGACATTTCGCTGACTCTCTCCTCTCTCTGCGAGATACCAATCACACCCTCCTTCTTTGCTTCGCTTCTGGCTGTTTCTCCTTGCACCTGAGCAGCTCGGACAGCGTTGAAGAGCTTGACGACACCACGTTGAGCAGTCTTTTGCAATCTTCTCTCCGTCTCTTGAATTTCGGCTGTGCTGACCTCTGGTGTATTCAGACCCAAAACATCCTTGACGCGGCCCTTGTCCAATGCCTCTCTCTTTTCAGCATGCATCTTTCTCTTTGCTTTCATCTCAAGCTTCTGGTCGGCCAACTCCTTGGAAGCGGCGGTTGCAGCAGCACTCCTCGACAAAACAGGATCTTGTCGTTTTGCGGTGGTGAGTTTGGTGCCCAGAATCTTGGACATGGATGTGGCAAAGGCAGTAGGGTCGTTGCGCTTGCGTGTCTTTTTTGGACCACCCTCGCCGTCATCCTCCAGGTCGAGTTCGTCGTCGTCCTCCAGATCAGAATCGTCTAGGTCCTCGTCGTCCAGCGCATCGAGGTCTTCGACATCGTCATCGTCTTCCTCTTCCTCCTCTTCATCCTCGTCGCTCTCTTCGCTCTCCGACGGTGGGTCGGCCTTCTTTGATTGTTTCAGGGCGGACTTGAGCTCAGGTTGTACTACAGCAGGTGCAG